>JAIXNV010001191.1:0-10377 GCA_020917445.1 Riparia riparia
GACAGGAGGGTCATTCTGGTGTTGGAGTGAGTCCAGAGAAGGGCAGTGGAGGTGGCAAAGGGTCTGGAGCACAAGTACTGTGAGGAGTGGCCAAGGGAGCTGGGGGTGTTTATCCTGGAGAAAAGGAGGACCTTGCCACTCTGCAAGTACTAGAAAGGATACTTTAGGTAGGTAGTGTTCAGTTTTTTCTCCCAAGTAAGAAGTGGTATGAAGAAGAAATGGCATCAGATCCTCAGGGCCTCTCAGGACAGGGGAGATTAAGACTGAATATTAGCAAGAATTTGTTTACACAAATGATTGTGAAGCACTGAAACAGGCTGCCCCGGGAAGTGGCGGACTCACTATCCTTGCAAGTGTTCAAAATAGTGTGGATGTGGCAGTTGGGAAAATGGTGTAGTGGTGGGATTGTTAGTGATGTGTTAAGAGTTGGACTTGGCCTTAAGGGTCTTTTCTATCATAAATGATTCTATGATCATGTGATTCTATGTCCGACTTGCTTCATAGCACTAAAGTGGTTGTATGCCCTTTTTACTGGATCCTAAGATCTTTCAGTCCATTTTTACTTCTATGCTTGCTTTCCTGGGTTTAATATCTATGGGCATTAACAGTCTTGTATCAATTGCAGCTCTCTTTGTTTCCATTTATTTAGAGGGATTGCTGTTACTGTATGCATAACACCCAGGGGAATGGCTTGTTGCAGCAGTTTTCAGGAGGCAAGAGATATGGGAAGCAGAGGTTTCATCTTCCAAAGGAGATTTCTTGCAATAACGTACCCATAAAAACACATCACTGGATAGTATGGAGAGAAGAGCTTTTGCTCTTCAGTGAAAGTAATAAGGGTACAATTCAGGTGGATGTGTTCAAGACAAATCAGGTACTGATTTTTGTTATTATTGGCTAGGAAAAGTGGAAAGACTTCTTTGATATATAAGAAGACAAAAAAATTGTATTATTAACTACGCTTTCATCAGACCCATAAATCCAACCTCAGCCTCATGGAATGTTAAAACAATTGATTTTTTTAAAAGCATAAATGAAAAGACGCTTACCAAAGTGTTTATGCAATGGGAATTCGGAACACAGAGCCCAAGTCCTCCATTCTGACATTCATCAATATCTAAGCATACCTAACAATAAACCAAATCCAAAAATAATAAAAATAATGTCAATTTATTGAGATGGAAGACTGAAGAAACAACACCACAGTTTAAGATTAGAAAAGAGATGTAGCCCCTCCTGAAACTGCTCTCAGAATGTCACAGACATATCCTTAGGCTAACTTTCTAAACCCTGAAGAAACAGAACATTTCAACTGGTCTGGTTCACCCAGAAGAGTCTACACAAAACCTGGGTTCCTATTCTAGGGTGTTTACAGAAATATGCAAAAAAACCCCAAACCAAACAAAGAAAACCCCCAAACCCCAAAACAACAACAAAACAAACAAACAAAACCCCCAAACAAACAAAAAAAGCACACACACCCCCCAAAAAACCAGCGTAACAAGCCTTTTAAATGATTTTCTTCTTAGTTCAAAGCCAGTTTACAGAAATCAACTGATCCCCCTGAAGCTGATCAGAGATTCTTACAAATATAATGACATTTTTTCTTGTCTCTATGCCAGTCAAGAGTATTAGATCGTTAATACTCCCATTAAACCTATGCACACACAATTCAGATCTAGCCGAAACACTCTGAGCTCTGCCTGACAGCATAAGGCAGTTATGGAACTACTGAAAAATAAATACAATGTAATACAGATGCACTGCTAATATAAAACCAGCACCTTGCAATGGAAGTTGTCATGGAGGTGCTACCACTCACCTGCTTATTGCTCTTGGCATAGCCGAGTCCTATCCCTTGCACGGTTTGTCCCGTATATCCTGGAGGACAGGACTCACATCGGAAACCAGGAGCAGTGTTCACACATCGCACACCAGGGAAGCAAGGGTTGTAACGACACTGCAAAGGAAAAACAAACCAAGCCCACGTTTGTGCTTCAGTAACATGCAGGCTCTGACTGTGTGTACAGACCTCTCACCAAAGGCAATGCTACATGCAAACATGTCTTGTCTCCTGTTCAGAGAGGACTCAGAGAGGAAAAGGTCTCTGCAGGTATTTCTGATCTCAGGAAGTCTTCAGCTAAATTTAAATAACATTTGCAACCTTCCATTACAGCCTGTAGTTGATGTCCTAAACTCTCATCCTGAATCCTTCCTTTAGCTGATTCAGATCCCGCGGAGGCTGAAAGGTTCCTGGAAGGAACTGTCATACCACAATATCAGGAAAACCACATAAATCCAAGCCTCCACACAACTCATCTAATGAGTTTTGTACACACAGCAGTGGCGGCAGCATTTTCTTTCATTTATATTTGGACAAATCTTACAGCCAGAAGGAATCCAAACAAGCCAGATAAGCAGGGATGTGTCAGTGGCTTCCACACATTTCTAGACAGGAGGCCCACAGACAATCCTTGGAACTTCTCCCAAAATATCACATGTCCACAAAATCACCCTTGGCATGAAGGCAGCTTTCACTTCATTGCCTTATGCAGTTTTACAAAACAGCTGCGACTGATTTCACTGGGTGCCAGTTTGGGAAACACATCCAGCATTGCTGTCTTTCTGACATTAATACTAGCTGCTAAGGAATGTTTATAAGAGTACCAAAAGCATCAACATGTCATCTTGCCGCTCAGGGCTCAAAGACAACAATAAATGAGAAACGTGAGAAGGAAACATTAGAGTTTTTTTAAAATGCCTTTTTTCTCCATCCATCACTAAGAGAAATGCATCTGCAAGATGAACGGAGAACAAGCCTGACAATATCTACCTACAAGTGTCATACAAGTTTTAACCAAACACACACACAAGGGAGCACGAAAAGGTATGTTTAATATCAAAGTGCGTTTGACAGAAAGATTTGTTAATAGTATGTCAAGCAGTAATATAAGGAAAACGTCAAACCTAGGACAGACATTTTGTGCCTCCTTATTTTGCTGTGGATTCGTTATTGTAGGCAGCAGAGGGCACCCAAATTACAGCACACAGAGCAGAGCTGCAGCTCCCCAGATAATGCACATCAGAATACAAAAGTAATGTCTTCAAACTGGAAACGAATTAGGGAGCACACTGCAGAGATGCTAACAACCACAGGCAAGATTACGGCAGCTCTTAGTGAGGAATCTTCCACATTTGTCTTTACCAGAATTTGTACAATGACTTCTTTTAAAATGCCTATTATTTAGAAGTACAGAAATAGTTCATTCACAAAAAGGCTTTAAAAAAAAAAATTAAAAAAAAAGACCAAACCAAAACCAACCAAAAAAACTTTCCTGCATATCAGCTAACTCAGGAAAACAAGTAATACGACACATCCCCTCTCATTAGACAATTCAAAATTATTGCAATTTATTGCTTCTTTATTTCTTCCTGTGCAAATCTGAGTAAAAATCCAGCTGATTAAGTAGGTATTTGCTGGTGAATAAAACTGCTCCTGACAAGGTGGCATTTTAGTGGCAGTCTCCACATAAAGATTTCATCATAAGCAAAACTGTATTTCTATGACACAATTTTGGCAAAAATTCCTTGCTGTTTCTGATGGGAAAGCAGATCTGTCATGTGGAGTGGTGGCAGGAAGATGCAGGTGAATGAATCTCCAGTGATAAGAGCCTGACTGCTAACAGACAATATCAAGATATCATAAACCAGTCTCTATTTCTTTTTCCACCACTGCTGTAATGGGTAGCGTTGCTCCTGTCCTGAAAACGGCAGGGAGGAGATTATTGCCATGCTTTGCCTCAGGCTGAAAATAGCTCAGGAGGTGAAACCCATCCATATTGGCACCTAGGCTGGCTTGCGCCTCACACCACACCTGTCTGTAGCATAAAACATGTACCACAGCTGTCTTGGATCCAACACTTGCATTCACATTTCAGAGCTTCACCTCCATTTTTTGTGCCTTCTGCTGCAGCAGACACAGCTCGTGCCACGTAAGGCAAAAAAAGAGACACTGCCAATGCCTCAGGAAACCGCCACACTCAGCTCACTTTCTCTCCCCAGCGTTTTTCACGGGCAGGTGTAAGGCACATCACATCCTCACCTGATGGTCTACAGGAGGGAGTAAATCAAAAGAGCACTCAAAGCACATTTCCTGCTGGCTAGGAAGGAGAAAAGGGGAATTGCTTTTGCTGTTTTACATTATTAAACAGGTAAGTGGTAGTACTGTGTTATCCACAGGCACCGTTTATGACCTAATTCTGCTGGTTCTTGTCTGCTATATCCCAGTGATTTTCCACAAAAAATACTAAAGAGTAATGGTAAAAATTGTCCCACAGAAAAAATGCAGTGAACCTCTAAGTGGTTTTGTTGTTTTTGTTCCGAGTGTCATATTCCAATTAACACAGGTTTTCTTTTAAGATATTGTAAATTTATTAATTCAGTCCTTAATACAAGCAAGTTCTGAATTTCTAACATACAGCACAACAAAATAACTACATATAAGTCAACATTACTGGATTTTAACACAAACACAGAGAAACAAAAGGAACAATGACAATGATTGTTTATTTTCTTTCATAGACCTTTAAGGTAAGGATGCAAACATGACTCCAGTTTGGATTGAAGAGAAGACTTTGGTCTCCAAGGCTGGTTCAGGAGCACCAAACAACGCCCATATTAAAACAAAAACAAACCCCCATATTAAAAAACAAAACAAAACAAAAACAAAACAAAAACAAAACAACAACAACAAACCAAACCAAAACAAAAAAAAACACAAAACAAAACCACAAAACAACAACAACAACAACAAACCTCCTGCAGCCTATAACAGAAGCTACAGCATCTTCCTTTGGAACAGATCTGACCAATGTCAAAAGTTTGTTTTGGTTGGGTTTAGGTGTTTTTTTAGGTGTTTTTTTTAGGTGTTTTTTTAGGTGTTTTTAGGTGTTTTTAGGTGTTTTTTTCCCACACATTAAGCTCCTTTAAGTGACTTGTCAACTCACCATTTCAAGTTTACACACACATAACCTCCATAAAGTTGAAGAAACAGCAAAACAGGGATATAAAATTAAATCAGAATGAATTAATATTCACTGTGCAAGCAGTCAGTAAATGCTGAAGACAGCAAGTATTAGCAACCCATTGATGTGTATGAAACAGTTGCTTTTTAGCTTTCCTTTTTAATTCAGTGAAAGTCACTATTTTACCTCATCAATATCTGAGCACGTAACTCCATTTCCCGTGAGTCCTTCAGGGCAAGGCCCACACTGAAATCCCTCTGCTGTCTCCATGCACCTCACTCCCCTGAAGCAGGAATTAACTTCACATTTCGGTTTAGTGCGCCTAGGAAGCTGAGTTGGAAAACTCACAGTGCCTAAACCTTTAATGAAGAGAGAACAACAGTTTCAGTGATTGAAAGAAATGTTCATCATGGCTCTCAGCTGGCAAGCATTGTGAAGAAACTCCCAAAACCCTTCATGTCCCTGCACTGTGCTGCTGCCAGCTGTGCTGTGGCTGAAAACACTCCCTGAAAAGACTGGGAATGGCCCAGGAACTTACTGTGGGGAAACTGAGGCTGTCTTTTAGGTCCATATGCTTCTCCTGGCTACATATGGGAGAATTCCTCCTAGATTAGTCCTAAAACATCTGCTGCTGGCCAGGGAAGAAAACTCTGAAAGCCTGTGACCTCAGACCAAGAGACTCGAGTATAAGAGTACAAATACAGGGCATTTCTCTGGCTAAACTGGCAACACTACCATTTCATGAGAAAAACAATGTTCTGGTTTCATAACAGCATCTCTGACAGTTTACAAATAAGAAAAATAAAGAAGGAGCAACTGGCAGCTCACAAACACAGCAGGACCATGCAAGTACACAGGTTTAGGTGCACAGAGAGCAGCCGAAGACAAGTCTGTCTGAGACTCTGGCAGGTACGGAACCTTGGTACAAATGCATGTAGGAATTGGACTTTTCCTTTGGCACTTACACATAAAGGTGACCCTGCCTAGAGCTCCACTTGAGTTTTGATGAGGCTGACAGACTGGGAGAAGAAATCAACTAAAAGGCCTGATGGGTTTAAGACCTTCTATCTCACACAGTAAGGAAGTATAATGGTTTTTATACTGACTGCACTTGTGTACTGATTGTCAGTTGTGTGTGATGCAGGAGGGCCATGCAGTGGCATTTGGAAAAGTATGCATTTTTTTCATTTAGAAAAAGATGAAGACCACCTTTTGGGTCTTACTGCTGTTAACCAGTGACTGCCTACTCAGAATCAGACAAACTTCAAGCAGACTACATAGGATCTTCCTCAGACTGATAATACCAGCCAGAGCAGAACATGATTCCTCCCTTGTCCTAGGAAGATTGTACACGAGATAGCTGGGAGACAGTGTCTTCCTCCACAGGAACATGCGGCACAGCTTTGTGGCAGAGTGAGAACTGACAGTACAGCCCGAGTGGTACTGCTTGGTTTAGTGGCATTTTTCCTCCCAATAGGTGATTGTTGGGTCTGTGGAAGCTTTTTCTCTTATGAAAATCTGTTTTAAACTTGTGCCCAAATATAAATACAAATACCACTAGAACTTTGGACACAGTTTTTTTTAGAAAGTACTTTTTAGAAACCACATAAAGCTAACAGGATCAATTCTAGTTTTAAAACAAGTCTCCTATATCTTCTAGATTACCCGCAATAACAAGAATACTCACCACAAGCTTGGCACTCAGCTATGGTATTTCTCAGAAAAGTTGTTTCTTTGACCTTGAGAATATAGAAAATAGATATTATTTAGGTACACATAGTTCCAGTTTGCTGAGAGAAGAACCATTAGACTCCAAGATGCCACTCAAACCATGCAACACCAGTAATCAGTCTTAAATGAGATGTTCTTTGTACTCCATAAAATTAAGGATATGGTTAATGGATGTACTTAGGTTCAGCCTTCAACAACAGGACCTTTAAAAGTCCAAAGGTCCTTGTTTGACCAATGTAACGTGCCAACAGCAATTCCAGTTCTGACACCCACCAGCAAGTGATACAACTGCAACTTCAGTTCCATGCAACAGACCCATAACTATCTAATAGTGGGCTAGGATGGCTACTCCCTCACCAGACACTAAATTTTCTGAATCTGAATAAGCAAGCCCCATACACTCTCGCATTCAATGACCCTCCCTTGCAAGCACAGGGTATACCAGGACCTATATGGTTATTTCTTCTTGATTGTGTCATGCCTTCAACACAATATCTTTACACAGGAATTTATTGCTTACCTGAAGTCTGTGCTGACTCTATCAAAGGGTAAAAATTGGGATATTTCACACCAAAGCCTCTACACAGTACCTGTTGTCTAAGAAGGTCTTTCACGTCTCCCAGTATTTGGTTCATCTGCATCATTTGACCCATCAGCTGCCTATTAAAATCACCTGCAGGGAAACAGCAATGCAAAAGAGTGCACAACATAACTCTTCTTCGTTTCTCATGGTAATTTCTGATGAAGAGCCACAGAGGGTAGACACTACTGTTATGCAAGCCTTGTAGAAATCATCAGAGCAAACACGGCATTTATCTCAAATTTTATAGTGTGATATTCATGAATTCAAGGCTTTTCTGGACTGATCTCATATAGAACAGAAATGAGCAAAGTAGAAGGCTCTCCACAGAGAGAAAAATAAGATCACAATTACGCTACTATTACTTCAGTGTCAAGGCTCTCCTAGGCTACTAACACCCCCAGGGCTTCTGGCTCCCACCCAGGCCCGAGACCAGCAACCCTAAGAGAAACCTCAGGATTTCTGAACTGTGTATTTTTGACAACCTACTTGGGGCAGGAGGGCAAGGTGAGGCCATGAAGCATATGTCCATGCAATGGGAAGACACCCTGTGTGAGTGCATTCCATGTCACAGAATCAGAATCATAGTACCATCAATGTTGGAAGACACCTTTACGATCATGCAGACTAACCATCTGCCCAACACTACTGACCCCTAAACCACTAAACCATCACCTTAGCACCAGATCCAGACACCACCTGAACACATCCAGGTAATTCCACCATCTCCCTGGGCAACCTACTTCAATGGCTGACCACCCTAATAATGAAAGAATATTTCTAATATCTAAGCTGAACCTCCCCTGTCTCAGTTTAAGGCCATTTCTTGTTGTCCTACCGGCAGGCACGGCAGAAGAGATGGTGCCCACCTGGCTATACCCTCCTTTCAGGTAGTTGTAGAAAGCAATGAAGTCCCTCTCAGCCTCCTCTTCTTGAGACAGAACAAACCAGCTCCCTCAGCTGTTCCTCATATGACACATTTTCTAGTCCTTTCACTAGCCCTGTTGCCCTTCACTGGACACACTTCAGCACCTCGATCTCAGTTTTAAAGTGAGAGGCTGTCATAGTTTTAATTTTAAACTGGCGGAAACACTAATTAATGTAGTGGTTTCATGTTCACTAAATTTTGGTCTTGGTACTTACTCTTTTTGTGAGAGAGACTAGGAGAAAAACAAAGCAGGCTCAACCTTAAAATTAACAAGTAGTTTATTAACATACACTAAAAGAATAGAAAAACAGAAAGTTGGAAAAAAACTAAAATGGAATGAAACTTTAAAAAAAACCACTTTTCCCTCCCCTTACAACCTGTTCACTTTCTTACAAAACAACATAAAGAGACAAAACTTGTAACTTTCAGTCAGTTTCACTATCTGAGAATAGTCTTTCATTAATTCATTAGGGGAAGAGTATCCTTTTGAGTCATGGATCTCACTGGTAACTTAGAACAGTTCTCTTGTGGGTTTTAAACTGTCACAAAAACAACTGCCCAGAGAAACCTGCCTTTGTGACCCTCCCAGGAGCAGGTTCCTGAGCTGCTTATGGGTCATGGGTCTTAGACTTTTGCATACTGGGGTGTCACTTTTTAAAGATGAGTAACTCTAAAGCAAAGGATTCTTCACCTCAAGGTACAGAGATATCTTCTCACTTCTTCACTGGCGAAGGGGACTTCTCATCTTTATCTCTGTTCAAGCATCTTATAGGATATTACTTAGTTCATCACAAACACCTTTGCTTAAATCTACACGAAAAACAATCATCTCCCCAAATGCATATCTTTTCTATGATTTACAGGAATGACCTAAATGTAGAGTTCATTTCCATGGCTCAAGTGAAAATAGAACAACTAACTCTTTAATTCTCTGTCTTAATAGTTTTTTTACTCTTGCTACTGACTTCATGCTGTTGTTTTTTATGTTCACTCTGTCTTTCCTTACTCTCTCAGAGAAGGTCCAAGCTCTGGAAGCTTCATGTTGCTAGGAAAGAATTAAATCTGCCCAGAGTCTTTGTTTCTCTCTCTGTAGCTCATGGTGTTAGATGTTTAAGGCCGAGCTGATGAGGGAGGAAAAACTTATGCAGAAACATCAGAGATTGGAGCACTCAGGCAGTCAGGAATTACAAAAAAACCCAGGCAGGGTCATAAATGCCTTCTTGGCCCACCCCTTGGTGTAAATTGGGGTGGCCTCGGCCTAAACAGTGCTCATAGCTCCTATTAGGGGCCTGGCTCCAAGGAAGTCTGAAGAAAGTAGCTGTTACACAACAGCAACCTCTCCTTCCTCCCCCTTCACCCGGGAGCCGATGGAATCCGGCCAGGCCTCAGGCCAGCTTCCCCAAAAGGGGGGAGCAGCAGGCCCAGCTCAATGTTACCTGTCTCTTTCTGGCCAAAGGAAGAAGGAAAAGGATCCACCTACAGGAAATTCATGGGGTTTTATACGGTACTTCCCGAAGTCACAGCTAACAATTTCAGTGGTCAGAACAGATGTCAATATTCCAACTAACTCTCTGATAGGTCTCTGTCTCTTCCAAAGCAATTCCCAGGTCCTGACCTGGAGAATTATTTTACATTCTTTTATAACTATAAAACCAAACTGTACTAACCCATGACAGAGGCCCAAAACTGAGCAAGGATTTGAGGCTCAGCCGTGGTGTGGCTCACCAGTCCCAAGTACAGGGGCTTGGTTACTTCCCTGGTCCTGCTGGCACAGCACAGTTGTAAGCACAACTGATTCACACATATTTTTCAACGTGAAGTTACCCAGCTTTCTAAGCAAGCTCACTGTGAAGCTCTGAGGAGACATCAAGAGTGTCTGCTCTGACAAAACAGTGTTTTTAGTAACTGCAGTAATCACCTGGTGTTGGGGAGGATGAAGCCAAAAAACCCTATAAATATGATTGCCTATATTCTGAGAATGTAAAACCTGTAAGTGAGATAGAATTGAAAGTAAGTTTTGATGTTTGAGATATATTAGATACTGGATGTATAGGAAAACAGTTGTGTGACCTGCTGAAGGTTACCTGCAGCCAGACCCAGGTCAAATGGAATGT
>JAIXNV010001192.1:513-13900 GCA_020917445.1 Riparia riparia
AACAACTTTGAGAGCCCTGTTAATGATTCCAGGTGAAAGAAGTGAGAAATAAATGCAAACTCTCCTTTTGTTTTTTTCTTTTTTTCCCCTTTCTCAGCAAAATCGAGTAGGAAACTTACTTTCCTATATTTAGCAAACGATGTCATCCAGAACAGTAAGAGGAAAGGTCCTGAATTTACCAGGGAGTTTGAATCTGTTCTCGTCGATGCATTTTCTCATGTTGCCAGGTATGTTGCTGTATTTCAGCTTCCCTCTCTAGGGATTTGCATTCTTGTTATTCAAAGCTTAATTCAGTTGGGTTTTGTTGGGTTTTTTTTAAGTCTAGGGGGTGCTTGTACCTTCTCTAGAGATTGGATCGTGACTGCTTTGTGGTTGGGGACCGTTTAGTGTAGATGGGTAACTTTGTGTGTGAACCAGTCCTTCACAGCTTCACATGTTTGTTCTCTATGTGCAGCTCCTATGGACTTTATTTCAATTGTTGCCTAAAGATCTGGCAGATCTGTTTATGGGCAATGGAACTGAACAGTTGAGTGTGTTTACTAAAGCCACATAATGAATGAATGGCTCTGCCCCATTGTCAAAAGACTTTAAAAGAGCTGATGTTTTGGGTCACTGCATTCCCACCAGCCTCCTGGTTTGAGCAGTTTCTTTGTGTGTTACCTGATCAGTATTATCCATGCTGGAGGAAGGAAGAATTTCATAGTTAAAAAGGGAGAAGTCATGCAGCCACCACCTTATCAAAAATGCACTGTTGTTTAGTTAAGATTGTATCTGAACAGCCTAATAAGTCCTGTTATCTCAGCTGAACAATATTAATGCTCTGGGTATTTGTCTGTTCTGGAGGGCTGTCTGACTGTCAAAGCACGCTCTGGGTGCATTTAAGTGCCTAATGATCCAATCAACCTGCTTTTAATTGGGATGTTATTGACTGAAACAACTGTTTAACGTTAATACTCGGAGTTGTAAACTTGTCAGCTTCAGGGTTTTTTATAAACTCTTATTGCAAATTCTGAACTATAACACGTTTCTTTTTTGACAGCTTTTCTGCCCTTACTTTGAGGTGGGAGTGATGGGGCGGTTCCTGGCAATTTTTAGGTCAGATAAAGAGGAAATTTGGCAACAAATGTATTTTGCACAGTTTGTCTCAGACAATATGAGCAAGATTCTCTCCAAATGTTCACATATTGCAATGGGTGCAGCTGCCAGTTTGGAAGATTCTCTCTGAAAACATAAGGAGTGTTGATCAGCTGAACTGTAATGATTTCCTAATCTCTGAACAGAGAAGCAGATGAGGGCTGCAAGAAGCCCTTGGAACGATTGCTGAACATCTGGCAGGAGAGGAGTGTGTATGGCAGCGAGTTCATCCAGCAGCTCAAACTGTCTATGGAAGACTCCAACAGCCCCCAAACAAAAGGTAAATGTATATTGCTTGTCATGTGTGTTTTCTTTTTAAATTGGTGCATGTTTCACTGGAAATATTGTGAGGAGGTGAACTCTGGTCATGTTTAGTTGAGTTGTTGCCAGAGCTGGTTGTGGAGGTTCTTCAGGACTGCGTTGAGAAGTCTGATTTTCATAAAACCCTCAGTTCTGGTTTGCAGGTGTGCTGTCTTGTGCCTTGGGGCTGGGTGTGATGTCTGGTGCTCCAGGGCTGCCTTTTAGGGTGAAAGCAAGTCAGTCATGCAGGGAACTGTTGTGTCCCCCTCAAGTCAAGTGTCCCACTCTGCATCTCTGCTCAGCTGGGTTACTAGAATGTCTTATTCAATACTGTTAGAGCTTTCATTATCATATTAATTGTTTTGTTTTCCATAGTTACTGTATTTTATTACGGTGCAGCAAGGAGTTACGAATAATTGAAGTCTGGAATATATGCCCCAGAAGCTTATCTGAAATCTTTTTTTCTTACACCAGCTGATGTCATTTGGAGAAAACTAACTTTGCATAATTTAATGTCATTAGACTATGATAGGTATAGCCTTATTACTGCATGAGACCTGTGAGAAACTGAGTATAAGCTTGTGTTTGCTGTGGTTTGATTTCCTGCTTTGGTAGATCTTGCCTCTTCTGTAGCACTGGGAGGTGTTTCACTGATAGTGCTCCAGTAGAAGGAGGGGAGCAGTGGGATGCCTAAACTATGGAAAGTGAGGGTCATTAAAAATCAAGAGTGTTCTGGTCAGGGGAATATTTGTCCACCTTACAGCTGAAGGAAGTGGTTGTTCCATTCCTGGAAGTGTTCAAGTCCTGGTTGGATGGGGCCCTGAGCAAGCTGGTCTTGTGGCAGAGGTGTTCCTGCCCATGGCAGGGGAGTTGGAATGAAATGGCCTTTAAGGTCCTTTCTGTTAAGCCATTCTATGATTCTCTGAAGTGTCAGTGTGTTCAAATGAGCTGGAATGACATTGCTGCTCTGGTCATATTTTTTTCTATTCCCCACAGAGTGATGGTGTGAGAGAGTTGGTTTGGTTGCTAGTAAAAGGCTCTTATGCCATTCTTAGGGCGTGAAAACAAGGCCTTATTGAGTTGGTATTTAGTGTAAAATTAATACAAAGATATGAGACTAAATGAGATCTGTATGTGAAGACATCTCTGGCTGTACCTTTGTGCTTTTTCACACACTGCTTTGGGCAGAACTGCTGGATGGATTCTTTAGCAGCTCACACCAGTGCCCTTCCACCTGCCCCTCATTAAGGTATACCTTTTGAAAGATAACTTTTGTAGTTTTTTCCCCCAGATGTTGTGAGCCAGCTGCCTGGACCAAAGAGGTTGTCCTGTCTATAGGGAGACAGAGGAAGTTGGTGCTCTGAGGGGTGAAGGTGAACAGTCCTGCATGAACTGGCTCGTGTTGGGGTTCCTCTTGTCTGGGTGCAGTGAATGAGGCCCCTGTGTGTTATCAAAGGCCAGGATTTACACTCCTGATAACCCTGACCTGATTAACTGAGGATTTGGAACTTTAATTTTGTGTACCTGTGTAAGCGTTTCTCAAGTGTTTAACTTCGAATCTAAAGGCACTGATAATTGATATCATGTGTTATTTACTGGTCATTTGGCAACCAGCTGTTGCTCAGTGTCCTTTCCCTTTGGCTGATGTTAGCAACCCCTTCTGCTACTGTTGTCTTCTCAACTTAAAACATTTATACAAATCCAAACTTCCTAAGAGTAGCAGATCTTTGTCTGTGGGAAGCAGAGTGAAGGAATACAAACCCTTCAAGAACTGCTATGTGCACAACTTCACTTGGCAAGAAACTTAGTTTTTGCCTGGGTAATAAGAGATATTAATGTAGTATCTTTATTTGAAAGAAAGTTCAGGCCTTTTAATGAGTGTTTCATGTTACTGCCTTGTGAATTCATGGTCAAAAAGAAGTTTGAAAAATTCAGAAGAGTTATCCTGTGGGTTTTTTTCCTTGCTTTGACTGGTGTGTGTGTGTAAATAAGCTTCTTGATGGTAAGAGCTAGTTTCACCTGGGGGTTTTATGGATTTCTGAGATAAATTGTTGTTTGAGTTTCTGGTGAGTTGCAGAAGGCTTTTTGTGGTTACTGTATTCCATTTTCAAAGAGGCGAACATAAGCAAGATGGAGATCAAGGTGTCCTGGTTTACAGATAGAACAGTTGTAAATGTGGAAAACAATAATCCAGTATTCCTCCAAAGCCATTCTGGCTTTCTGGGTTTGTGGACTCCTAAGGTAGGCACAGCTGAGAAACAGGCAATGTTAGTGACTGTAGATTGGTGCAAGCTGTGCTGTTAACATGTTGGAGCTCCTTAAGTGCACCTGATGCTGCTGATAATACCTGGTGCTGCAATAGCAACTGTTCTTTTCTTCAGCCCGAGGTATGGCAACAGGTCAGTGCAGGTAGTTCTCTGTTATTTTTCATACTGCAGTGTCTTAAATTCCTGGGCCTGGTGGGTGCTTCTCTCTGGGAAGGATGGCTCTGCCTGTCTTGAGAGCACCACATGCAAATGCCAAAATGCAACGGGGTTCTGTATCAGTGAGGAAATACGTCTTTAAAGCTCATCAGTGAGTGTTTCAGCAGTACAGTTTGTTTCTTGTTTCGTGAGTAGCAAGGCCTTGGGTAATGCACAGCAATTCAGCTGTCTGCACCTGCTGAGTTCCTGCTGTGGAGCAGAGCTGATTTCCCTTCAGAGAGACAGAGGGGTAAGACAACCAGCTCTTTCTAAGCATTGTATTCCCTGGTTTGACTGCTCAGTGGTGCAGCTGACTACCAGATTTTAGTCTTTTGGATTCCTTAAGGAGATATGCATATGCATGGAAATGAGCTTTTGAATATTGATACATTGTTTTATCTCTAAATGTATTCATTAAGCTTGCATTTGCTTTCTCATTTATCTCATTTTTATTAGGATGTTTCTTTTCACAAGCAATAGGGAAGAGAAAAACCACCCATTTCTCTCAAAGACTGGAAAAACTAGGTCTTAAAGGTTTGATGTGAAATCCTTCAGGCAATACAACCGATATAGCTGATGTGTTTTCTTTTTGTTGTCTTTGTAACAAGCAGTTGAAGAAGGTCCTTGAATGTGCTGTGATGTAGGAGTGTGTCACTCTTAACACAGAACTGAGCTGCTCCCTGACTGCTTTCATTGTGTTTATGTTGCAAATTCTGGCACAGAAAATCAGACCTATATTAAAATATGGAGGAGAGCAGGCAGGGAGGCTTCTGAGGGTAGCTGAAATAAAAGCATCTGGACACAGGGCTAGGTATGGTTTTGGAGCAGCTCAGCTCCAATTGTGCTCACCCTAGAAGAGACTGCCAACAAATATATATTGTAAGGAGAACTTGAGCAGTAAGTAATCTACTCCCAAAAAGAGAAGGGTTTGGAATGGAGGGGGTGCTGGCTCATTAGAAGCTTGTTTACCTCTGAACAGGCATCAAGAGCTGAGAACAAAAAAGTGAGCACCTGAGCTGGGAAGATCCCTGTGGGGTCCAGCTGACAGGAAAAGCTAGTAGTTTTCTGCAAGGCCTTTGACACTAACTTTGCCCAAGCCAGTGGATATGGTTTATAGCATAAAAGTTGGTGCAGAAATACTTTTGCCAGTGTCTCTGGACTCTACAATAGTAAGGTAACAACATCCTGGAGTGTCACTGCAAAGCTTTTAGGAGAGCAGTTGTCTCTTGTTTTTGAGAAATGGAGAGCGCTTTGCTCTTTGGAGGCTTTTAGGGAGTAATTCAGTTTCTGTGAAGAGCACAGCAAAGCAGGAGACCTGACTTCATTGGGGTTTCTTTATCTTCTTTATATCCATGTCAAGGTGGGTTCTTGATTTTCATGGAAGAAACTGTCTGTATTCTACAAGGATATCTTGATTGTTTTGGATATGTATTACATTTTGATCAGTTTGGGATGTTCTCAGTGCTTCTTTTCCCCTTCTTTGGCTGCATTTGACACGCTTTTCTGCTAGTGTTAACTGTGATGGTTAAATTACTCCTGGCTGGCAGATTTTGTACGTTACCCAAGCAGGGTGTATTATAATCTGTGCTGTGGTTCTGTTCTCTTTCAGGGGTTCTTTTGCTCCATATGCTCTTGGGTTTGTAAGTAAGCATAGGGCTTTTTTTCTATTTTGATGAAACTGAGACAGTGTTTCTAGAATTCTCCAGTGACTGGCGCTTAGGTTTGCAGGTGCTCAGCACCACCGACTTCAGAGCGGTTCTAGTCAGACTCACTTGGCCTCATTCAGATGGAATATTCAATGAATTCTGAGTCCTCTGTGTCAGAGTGGTGAGCAAGTGTAATTCTGTGTCTTGTGGTAGACCAGTTGGCAACACAGCAGGAATAACTCTTCAGCAATTTGAATCCCAGCTCTCAATTTAATTTCACTTGTGTGATCGCTGTGGTCGTGGATTCTTCCGTTGGTTGGCTCATGTTTATCCTCTGTTGGTTAATTATTTTATGATAAGTACATACAAGTGATAAATAGTGATGACCTGTTGTGTTGGGCTGGGTAATTTTAAATGCTCTCTTTGGCCACTTTATCATCTGCTCATCTTCTCTTCAACCCAGCTCGTGTTTCTTGTAGATCTCAGTGGGCAGCAGCTGTTTTCCTTGTCGATCTGGTGCCTCACTGGCTTGTCAATCAGATTGTCAAGGACTCACACATCAGTTGGATACATACAATAATTAGCTGGCCTTTTTCTAGCCTGGGTAGCTTTGTCCTATCAAACATCAACAATTGCTTTGGTTTAGGGTAGATTTTGTGTGCTGTTTTGCCTTCCATTGAGTGAGTCTGATCTCTGACAGATGTGTTTGTGTCTGCCTTGAGAACGTTGTTCAGCTCTTTCCCCAGTGAGCAGGATATAACAGCTCCTCTGATTTACCTCCTTTAGAATGAAGTTTCTTCCTATGTCCCACCTGACAAGGCAGGCAAAACTCTGCATTTAGGGGCAGACCTTTCTGTTTGGCTCCCCATTAGAATGGGAGAGTCTGGTTTTGTTTTAAATTCAGTGATCTTGGATTTTCCTTTGAATCAAATTATACGCAGAATCTGTTCTTGAACTCCATGGTTATCTTGGCAAGACTTGATTCCAGTGAATAGATGTTTTTAAAACTGTCCAAAGATTTCTTACAAACTATGCCATATTCTATTATATTTGGTGGCAAGTCTGAAAAATGAGCTACTTTCTTTTGAAGGTTCTGTGGCTGGATCAGAGGCTTCATTAGGACTTATGACTCATTTAAATAAACTGACTCTTCCCTTCCAAGCTAATGTTTGCCTTGCTGAGGTTCATTTAACCAGTGCTGTCTTGCTTTATGACATCCCTGTTTCTGAAGTGTCGCAGGTTACCTCCTTGGACATCAGTTCATGCTTTGCCCATCGCTGTTGTTGCTGTCACATCTTGGAGTTGTAGTTTCACAAAACTGTGCTGATGTTTTGTGAATGGAAGAGTGGAAGATTGAATAACCAGCAATTACTGCGTTGATTGTGGACCACAGTGAGCATAGAGTTGATGCAGAAAGACGACTCAAAATTCTTCTGTCCTTGTGTACTTTCACATCAATGCGTCAATTCTACTGGTAGAAATCCTCACCTGTACACTCAGTGTTAGCCAGAGCATCTGAGCAGGGTTGAAATCTCATTTATTGACAAATAGCACATTTATTTGCCTTTCCTACTTTCATTGTAGGAGGCACAAACACATAAGAAGTTCACACTGCTTGTGCATCCTCAGGCTGGCATGTACAGAGATACATGGGGGGAAATCAACCGTTTTTAACTGTTTTGCATTTGAGTGTTTGGAATGTGATGCCAACATTAAAGTCCAGCTGTGGTCATCCCCTAGAGGGCTTAATCATCAGAGCATCCATCTGGTGTAATCCTTTGAAGTAGAGATAGTTAAGGTGGACAGATCTAGCATCCAAATGAGTTGTTTCTATGTCTTCAGTTGCAGAGGAGAAGAAGTCTTTAAAGCGAACCTTTCAGCAAATACAAGAGGAGGAAGATGATGATTACCCTGGGAGCTACTCACCCCAAGACCCCACTGCTGGGCCACTGCTGGTATGTGGAATGGGTTGAGCCTGGGAAGAGCTCTGGAAGCCATATGGCCACCTCCCCTGTGTCACGGCCACCTCCCCTGTGTCACGGCCACCTCCCCTGTGTCACGGCCACAAGGTGGAGCTGACAACAAGTGAAATGGGTTTAGTGGTCAGATGCAGTTTGGGGTTGAGAAGTCCATGTCAAATGCAAGAGATTCCTTTTTCCTACTGCAATAGTGTGTCACTTCTGAGCAGTTCCAGGGAGACTAACCCAAGGTCTGAGTGGTGCTGCCAGGATAGAATATCAAAGGACTGCTAGAAAAACAGGCCATATTTTAAATTCTTTTTAAAATCAATGTGTAACCTTTAAGACCTAAAGCTGTGAACAGTTAATACACAATTTTCTTTTGTAGGCCATATCTTTCCATAAGTTATTGGAAAGCACAGCATTTGTTATGTTTGTATGCAGCTGGTAGGAAAACCAGCACTGAAGGCTTTAGAGGCTCCATGCTTCTGGGGTGGAAATATTTGGAATGAAGTAGAAAATCATTGTGGCCATTTGAGGCTACAGAATGAACATATGTTAACCCAGAGTCTATTTGAAGGGATAAAAAATTACACCATCCATCTGGTAAACTGTAAACATTGAAAAATAAAAATAAATAACAGTTGTCAAGGAAATAAGTGAAAATTTTGTTGTTGTTTTTACCTCCAGATGCCTTGCAGCTTATGGTTTCTCTTGATTATAAGCATTCTCACTGTTGGAAATCATTTGCAGTTTGCAAGGAAGTAGTAAACATTAGGTAATGGACCTCTTTGTTTTTCAGATTAAGAAAATATTTATTTAAAATTTGTCAGTGTTTTCATTAGTTTTCAAACTATTGAACTGCAGTTCAAAAATCAGTGCTTGTGTTTATGAGCCTAGTGTTCTGTTTCAAAAACCTCCCCTACTTCAGGATTTTTAAAACAGAAAAGCAACACTTTGTTCTTCCTGTTCAGGGAGTTTCTCTGTTTAAGTATTTTTGAATGAGGAGGAAATACAACATATCAGGGATGGTCCTCCTAGAGTTGTCTTCATCCATGTCCTTTTAAAGTTTGGGTGCATTTTGAGTGAAGTAATTCAAACTGACACATCTTTGCTTGGTGCACTAAAGCCAGCTGAGAGATGAGCTGAGGGCACACTGAGGAGCCCAGTTCAGTTGCAGAAAGCTGTGGCTTGCAGGGAGCTGGGTGAGGACAGCCATGGCTTTGCAAAATCAGGAGATTACAAAGTTTGCTTCATAGAAAGAGCTTTTATCGTCACTGGAGTTTATAGTCAGTAACGAGTTGCAGAATTCTAAACCTTGTCATGATGGAAATCTAATACAGTTTTGTTTGGACCGATGGAAATTTGGTGTTGGATGTTTTTGCTCTGTCAGAATGCAGCTTTGGAACAGAACAAAGAGGTGCCTGTACACTCCAGGGAGGCAAAGAGACTGTCAGGGATGCTTGAGTGGAAGATTCAGTGCCAGCTTGAGGCAGCACACAGGGCTGTTGGTTCTCTCAGACTGGTGTGGACATGTCCTTCTCAGCTACGTCTTAAATGATCACTTCTCTTAATTGGACTGAGAAGTTTCCCATTGCAGAGTCTTGAAAAGGATGACCCTGCTGTAATTTTGCAGGAGGAGCTAAACACTGGGATTAGTGTAAAACTCAATGAATGCTCCTTGTGTTAGGTTTAAAAATTACTTGAAGAAAGTATTCCCCAAATGGTGCCTTTCAGAGGTGGCTGAGCTCTTCTGTAGTGACCACTTCCCTGGAAAGTGGATGTGGTTAAAGGTTACCTGGTTTTACTGTTGGCTCATTTGTAGACCGAGGATTTGATCAAAGCCCTACAAGACCTGGAAAATGCAGCATCAGGAGATGCGACAGTGCGGCAAAAAATTGCTTCTCTGCCTCAGGAAGTTCAAGATGTTTCATTACTGGAGAAAATTACAGGTATGAGACTGGAAGATGAATGAACATGGGTCCAAAAAATAACTTAGAAATCAAAGTGGGGTTTTTTTAATAATCACAATGTATGGTGAAATGAATTTCTACTTTTGTGTCCCTGCTTTGTAGTTCCGGGGTAATTAACAGATACCAATCCTGTGAAGTAGCACTGAAGATTAAACTTACATAGCTGCTTCCATTTTTTTGGCTTGGACTGAAGCTTTTTTACTTTGACAGCATCATCAGCATTTTGCAAGAATGTGAAGGAAAATGGGCCAGAGTTCTCAAGTGGATGTGTTTGCTTTTGAACACCTCAACTGTTAAGATATCTTGAAGTTCTGTCAGACTGTGCTGAATACATACATAGTCCTTGATTGATAGATTTTTGAGTTCCAGTAGACTGCTGAGTACACACACATTCCTTGATTACTATGGGAAAGGCAAATTGCTACCCCCGTTAATCTGTCAGTCTTTGTTTAAATTAAATTCTGCAATTGCATTTGAAAAGTAATTTTAATAGACGCATTTAGAGGTTGAACTGATTTGACTCTTGTTCCTGGAGGTAGTTTTAATTTAGAACTCATTATGAATTACCACTTATTTGGCAGTTAATAATATATTCTTACAGTGTCCAACTGGACCATGTACAATTCTTAGATTTGTTTCAATACATTTGAAAGTACCCACATATAAGAAGAATTAACAAGTGCATCCTGTGTTTAAATGTAGAAACCACCTGATTTGTTTACCTGAAGATACATCCTAACATTTTAATTAACCTGTTCATAGAGGCTGTTGATGGATTTTATATCCCCGTTTTCACTGACATCTCTGCAAGGATTAAACGCAGTCAGTTATGTCAGTTTCTAAAATACAGTCCACAAAGGGCGTACATCCTATTTCCTCCATACCCCTGTGATAACAGCCCTTATTTTCCTGTCAAGCCAGAAGTATATTTACGAACGAGATGTTATTGTGCCTGCGGCTCATGAATTGCAGCCCTTCTGTCAACCATTGGAAGTTTTAAGCTTTGTCCTCTAAATCACCCGCCGCTTTTGCACGCAGACAAAGAGGCTGCGGAGCGGCTGTCGAAGACGGTGGACGAGGCGTGTCTGCTGCTGGCCGAGTACAACGGGCGGCTGGCGGCCGAGCTGGAGGACCGGCGCCAGCTGGCGCGGATGCTCATCGAGTACACCCAGAACCAGAAGGATGTGCTCATGGAGAAGGAGAAGAAGCTGGAGGTGAGTGCCTGTTAACAGAGCTGGCAGAGCAGTTGTCTCATCAAACGCTCGCCCTGCGCTCCTAATCTACAGGTTTCTCCCGAGGGAGATGATTCCAGGTGTTACCAGGTGTAATCTTCTCTTTTGGTTCTAGGTTATCTAGGTTCTAGGTGCCTTTACGCTTGGAGTAAAATGGGTAAGAAAGAGGTGTCAAATCTGGAGAGTGCAAATCTGTCCTGATGTTCAGTCTAGATGTTCCAATGCACCTGGAAAGCCCAGAGCTCTATACTTCTTAAAGAAAAATAGACTGGCCTAAAACACACTTTGATTTTGTTATGCCATGCCCTTTTTAAAAATATTAACCTCCCTTTGTCATAAATAGCTGAGGTTTTTTGGTACTGCTTGGGTTTTTTGTTATTTTCCTGATGGTTAGGTGTTCTTCGTCTGCCTCCTGAGCCCCTCTTGTTTAAGGGAAGCAGTTTAAGCCATATCTGCTGCTCTCCATCCTTTAACAGCCACTTACCCACGGCTTCTGTGGTGCAGTGTTAAATAGGGCTGGTAGTGAAAGACAGTGACTTGTGTTTCCTGTGCAGCTGCTTTGAATAGGGAGGGCAGGACTCTAAAACAGCCTGGGGCTGAGCTGAGCACCCCCCTGCTCAGCCCAGCATTCCAGGCTGTGCAGCCAGCTGTTTACAGCTGTTTATCCAAAACATGCCTTCTCCGTGGAAGTTGTTTCTGCAGCACGGTGTGGGACTAGCGAGGAGTTTAATTAATGACTGTGGTTGTATGTCACTCTGCCATCTGCTAAACTGCCCCTTGGCGGCACATTACGGGCTTCTCTGCACAGAGTGCTGGTGATGAGCAGCTGCTGCAGGGTGGGATGGGAGGGGATGTGGAGGACAGAATCTCCTGGAAGGAGACTGAGCTGCAGCAATTGCAGTCTCTGTTTACTCTCATGGCAAACCTCGTCGTCTGACAGCTCGGCAACATTGTTCCCAGATAAAATTCATTTTGAGTGTTTTCTTTGCCTGTGTTTATATTGGAGCTTCTCAATGTCTTGTGACTGGATTTCTTCAAGGATAGCATCAGTCTTATGACTGAGTCAGAAAAAAAGACTTTTAGACATGGATACAGATGATGTCATGAAACCAAATCTTGTTTGGCAACTGATTTATTTTCTGTGGAAGTCTTGGGTCAGGCTTTGGGTTTTTTCTTGGTTAAAGAAGGACACCAATGTGTATGTAAAAAAAATACATAAATAATAGACATACTGCTGTTTGCTGTAAATAGGTAGCAAATGCTGCACAATAATATTTAAAAAGGCCCAGAACAATTCATAATTTTGAGTCAGTTTGAGACTGTGAGACTGAGAAATCCATAACGACAATATGAAATTAAAATTTCTAATGCATTAGCTGAAATGTTGTGACAGTTGTGGAGGATTTTTGTTTGGAAAATACCCTTTTGGTAAAGAGTGTTACTTGAAAATTGTAGCTGGCAGAGGGAGAAATGTAGCCCTGAAAATGAAGTGTTTTGCTAGCTGAGCTGCTTTGTTAATGATAGTAATCCTGCTGATGGCGATGGGACAGGCTGCTTGCTCACTATTAGGTGTACACACATTTCTTCACTACATTAGAAAATAAAGAATGATCCTATTTAAATATCAAGATCTTATTAAATATCTGTTTAGGTTGGCTGCCAGACAAGGTGGCTCTCAGTGCTGTAGCAGTCTAAACAGAGTTGCAGGAAATGCCACTCCAACAGTGAACGTGAGGCACAATTGATATTCGTGTCAGCTCTCAAACCTCAGTGAGGGATGTTGCCTGATTACAGCGTTCCATTGTTCTGCCCTTGTAGAGGGTTAATAAACAGTGGAAGATGCTGGTTACAGATAAGGCAGGCCAGATCTGCTTATCAGTTTTGTTTGAATCTTTGATGTTCTCACAGTATTGATAAGCGTGGATTTTTTCTTTGTAGTGCTAATAAGGATTTTACTAGAAGGATCTGAAACTTGTAGCAATTAAAAATGTATTAAAAAACCAAAACACTTACTCAGGCAAGGTCTGAAATGAGAAAATAACTTAAAACAATTTAATTTTACATAACTACTCATTGTAGGCTTTGCTCTCGTGAGGTATCTTTTCCAGGATTTTTGGTACTTTGAGTTTTTCCCCTTGTGCGGTAAGTTTTTCTGACTTAGATCAGAGGGTGTGTTTGGATAGAAGATGGATTGTTTACTTCACCATCCTCATCTAGCCAAGGCTGTTGGTTGGGGAGAGGGGCTTCTGACAAATAAAAGCCAGAGCTATATTTTCGGAGATGGAAATTACTCTGGATGTTTTTTGTATTTTATTTACTTGCAAAGTCTATCTGTCTTTCTGAAAAGCAACTTCTGTGGTCTAAAGAGCTGCAGTTGTTTATTAATCCAGTTAATGTTGTCCCTCATGGAACAGCAAATTGTCAAAACATACATAAACTCAATGTGTTTGTGTCTTGTGGGCTAATGCTCAGACTACTTTGCACATCCAACCTCTGTGACACAGCTCTTGTCATCAGTTGCAGTAAGGCTGTTTAACTGAGGGACCCTGCTGAGGAACATGGCTTTGGAAAGGAATTACACATCAGCATGGATACAGCTGGCATGAGTAAGGATTGAAACAGTGAAGGGCGAAGAAACGCTGGTGATTTGAAGGGAGGAAGCTGGAACAGAGCCTGAAGATC
>JAIXNV010001193.1:0-13899 GCA_020917445.1 Riparia riparia
GAGAACAAAATTTTGGTGAATAATTTTATGTGGTATTAAAAGTACTGTTATAAAAGTTTGTTCATCTAAAAACAGAGACATCTTGTCGGGATGGAAAGCTCCTTTGGAGGATTTGTCTGTGCTTCCAAACCAAAACCATCCTGTATTAAAATGTTTGTGGACTGGAAAGGGGCATCACGTAGCACGAAGAGTGAGGCGTTTCCAGCATCGTAAATCTGAAGCTTGCCCAAAAGGGAGAGAGTTTTTGTAAGTAAGAAAGCCCAAGGGACAATTACTGGTAGTCATAGATGAGTAAGAACATAAATGCTGCCTGAGTCGGGGCAGTGTTCTTGCTGGTCCTTCAACGCCTGGGTATGGTGGTTAGACAGAAGTTCAATTTTGCTTTCCAATTTCATTTCTAGGAAAATGTTTTGGGAAACCTGTTCCTTGCAAGGATCCAGAGCTCTCTAACATATGATGCATCCTTGAGTAGGATGAATGTGCACAGTGCACATGTGTTCCACTAATGAACATATCAATATTATGGCTTAGTGGCTGTGAATGAGAAGGGAAGTTTTGCTGGAAAACCAATGCACCGGTGGGAAGGAGCCCAGTCAACATCCCCTTGGACATATTAGCTGAGATAGAGATGATAATCTCAACATCTATATCTGTGCTGGCATTTTAGCACCAGGTATTAAGTTACTGTGATACACAAAGTGGCCAGCATGAGGAGAACTCAAACTGGAATGTGTCAACTCTCTAGAGTTATGTATAGAAGTAGGAACACATCTTTTTGTATGATCAGTGTTTACACCAGCACAGTTAGTTCCAGCTCAGGTATGTGAGGATCGTTGTTGCGTACATGTAAGGCATATCAATATTCTCCGGTAAATTCAGCTGCCAGAGTGGGCCTAAATGAGGATCAGCGTGTAACGCAGAACAAGTTAACAATGTGAGAAACAATATTTCAGATCACTGTTTTTTTGTTAACCAAAACATTACAGGCACTAAGCAGCATTTGATGAAGTTTTCAGTCTTCAGGTCCTTAGACTTGTTACAAGAAAACTTGTAGAAGTAGAAGGAAGCTGATATTCAAGATTGAGGCACAGTTAAGTGGTAAGATTACCACAGTGACTGGTAAGATTACAGCCATTGGACAGTAGCTTAACCTTGGAATTTAGAACTAACCTGGCCTTTTGTTATTTTTGAGTAGATAAAACGCTGTTTTCTTTGCACAGAACATTAAAATGAGTCTTGAAATGAGGAATTGTTACTTTTCCCTGTGTTGAAGGTGCAATTTTGCAAGAGGGGGTTGTGGGGAAGAGGGGACTGAAAGTTTTCTCTCTGATTATCTTGACCAAAATTTAGTTCTTGTTCAGCTGCCCTGCAGTACCCTGTCTGGTGCTGCCCTTCCACCAAGAACTAGTTTTCACTGTCTGAAATAATTTGGAATACATTCCAATTGTGGATATGATGTGCCAGAAAGAAGGTAATATTTATTGAAATAATAGAGAAATACCTTAAGAGTGTTTTAACTTAGCACAACTTAAGAGAAATGAAGTGTTAAAAAGTGTGTGCCTGTCCAACAGCTCTCGATCAGGAGTCATGGTTATCGCATTTAACTTGTGAGTGGTCTTGGAAAAGCTTTCTTTTTTTTTTTTCCCCCCTCCCCTGTCTGTTTTTTCATGGTTCAAAACAGCTCCCTGCAAGTGCATTGCCAGTTACGGAATGCAAATACTTCTAGGAGTTTGGAGATGAATTTTTCTGCAGATTGGTTCTGTGGTAACCGTGAAATTCTTCAATGGCACCAATCTAGTATCAGCTGCTCGTTAAAGGCACTGATGCCAGAACAGTGGTGCATCAGTTGCTGGGAATCCAGCCCTGTAGTGAAATGATTCATGCATATACATTTTCTTTTCTCAGTTGACAGCTATTTTTAAGAATAGCTGTCTTGCCTAGAAGGTTGATATCTAAGCAAAGGCAGCCTAGATAGCTAAAAATTTCTTTCACACCAAACATAATCTTAGTACACTAAAACATTTAAATGGTATTGATTTTAATTGATTCTTGCTGAATCTCTGGTTCTAATTGGCCATTATAAAGGGACTGTGGTGTTTTGGAGCTGATGTCAGGAAGTTGGCAATTTTTTTGCACAAAGAAAGATGATGAGTTTGAAGTAGATGTCAGTTTGAAGAAACTTATAATAATAATAATGGGTAGTGATGTCTACATGGTAGCAGATTACTCGACTAACTTCTTGAAATGCATTGAATTCTCTGGGTACACAAACCTGAAGAAATGATCTTGAAATGACACATTTGTCCAGTGTACTCTAACTTTCAGTGCTGCAGGGGCAGAATATTCAAGTGAAGGGAAGCCATGGGCCTTCCTTTTTTCCATTGTCTTCTTTTGAATCTCATATTTGAAAAAGAAATGTGATTTTTTTTTTTTTTTTCCTCTTAGAGAGTTTTATTTGCTTAGTTCTGAGACTGTCAGTTGAATAATAGTAACTCTAAGGGGACAGCAGTAGGAAGAGTGCTTGCAGGTGAATAAGAGCATGACATTACAGTGTGTCCTGTATTTCATGCTGGCAGAATGTCTCGGTATTCATCATCTGTTTTTATTTAATGTATGCATTTCTGTAGTGTGCTCTTTGATTTAGCGTATTTGCAGTATGCTAAATGTAGGTGTGTTTTAGTAAATGCTTTTTCTTATTGTTTAGTTAAGCAATGGAAATTTTCAAGCACTATATCACCGTTCATTATCACTCAGCATAATAATTGGTAAATTTAATCTTCCTGATTAAGATTATTTTGGTCACAAGAGACAAGGGACTGAAAATGAATAATTTTCTTGATGTTGTGCTGTGTCTGTGTTGTTTGGATCTGTTGTTCTTTTCTCTAAAATCCTTCTACAGAGAACACATCGACCTTTTAAACTGCATTTGAATGATCTTGCTCTACATCAAACTTTTCCTTCAGGTAGGAAACAGAATTTAAGAGGAATGTAAATGCATTTTTTTCTTTTCGTTACCAGTGGAGAGCTTCCATAGATTTGAAGTTAGTTTTCTTAGTGCCAAATAGTTGACTTTTCTAGAATAAAAATCTCTCCAGGGTATGCAAAAAGTCCTCTGGTTAATATATTGGCATTCCCAGAACCCACGAAAGCTTAGGCATGTTGCCAGACACCACTTAATGAGGATGCCGAATGTCTGGCACAAATCTGCATGAAAGCCAGCAGAGGAGCTGGGGGTGGAAGTGCATGTGGTGGGGAGAGGGCTGGGAAGGCAACACATACACACCCATAATTTATTTTTAATGTCTGCATTTTGCAGAGAAACTAATCAGAAATCCTTACCACAGGATTTGGAAAACTTGCTGGGAGCAGGGGTCCAGATCCTTCAAATTGGGAGAGCTGTGTTCTCACAGAAATACAGTTTGTTAAGGAGAGCAGTTTATGAGTTAGGGGGGTGAGTTTTTTGAGGAGAGCGCTGAAAGAGGATGGATACGACAGTGATTTTATGTTTTATTATCTGCTAAAACTGAAAAGCATTTGAAAATGTTGTTAGGCAATTTGGGGGGCAGTGGAAGTCGGTGCCAGCATCCACACAGAAAAGCTCTTAAAGTTACGTGGCAGGGATAAGTAAATTACTGCTGCTGGAAACACCTCTGCTCAGTGTAAACCTGTGGTGGGGGCTCTGCCTGATGCTGCTGAGCTTACGTTTTGCTATGTGTTAAGTAGAATTGCAGGTGTAATAGACTCTCTGGTGGCTAGATAACTGTTAAAAGAATCAGTCAGTCACCCAGATGGGGTATTTTTCCATAAGAGTGCCATTAAACCCAGAATATATTGGTTTATGTTGAATCATATGTTGAGTCTTAAAGGTTGGCTGAGCAAACTTAGTTATATTCTGAACGTTATTTCAGACATTTAAAGTGTGACAATTTTCAACATTTTTTCCAGGCTTTTGTCTCTCCCTTACCTACCCAAAAAAGCATTAGTCCCCTATAGACAAATTTATAAATAGGCATTTGGTTGGTAGGCGTGACTGAAAATAATTTTTTAATCAAAAACAATTCTAATAGGAATATTTTTTGGACATGGCTGAATTTGGAAATACGTTCACTTGTTACCTGCTTTTCAGTACAGGTTTCAGTTGTGTATTTAACCATTTTGGAGAACTGTTCCTCTTTAGAGGAATGCTGCTCACTAGAATCATGGTGCCTACTTGATGAGTATGATTGGGTAGGACTAAATCGAAATCCAGATGCTCCTGTTTAATTTTGTTTGGTTTCACTAAGGTGAGTTGAGAAATGAAAATGTTGGACTTCATTGGACTTCCGTGCTGGCTGCAGTGCTGGATAAAAGGACAAATGTATTTTGCCAGTTGTGTGGGGATCTTTGCAAAGTTTTCTCTGTCTGTGTTAACATTGACTTCTGGATGTCTGTAGTGCAGGGAAAACAAAAAGAAAGTGTTGTACACTGTACCCACGTTTTTAATCTAGCATGTGTTTAGGATTAGTTCTAAAAGGCAGGACAGTATTGCCTCAAAAAATACAGTGCTGAAATGCTGCACACGAGAATGGAGCAGGTTGATGAAGTGACTGTTGGAATGTTCTTGTCTTTCCATCTGCTGGTGTTTTTGATTTCTTCCATGCTAAACACCCTGGTACACTTTTTTTGTTCAAAACTGGTAATAAATCTGCTTCTGAAAAAATGTAGTCATGGTAGTGAATTTGTATTGCCTGTAGAAGATGAGTTTGGAGATTTCAATTCTTTTTAAACTCAGTATTTAATTTAGTTTCTATGTTCTGAAATTGTAAAAGGTGTACTGATCTATGGGGAAGATGTGCATTTTTTGCACGTTTGCATAAGAAATACCTTGATGTTTGAATGATTCTGTCATAACCTTGGACCCACTGATTGTCTTTAAGTTGCGATTTTAGAGGACAGTAGAGAATTCTCTTAGGATTTCTGTTAAAACAAATGTTAATGCTTAATAAAATATGATCTAGAATCTCTCTCATATTGAGAAGAGACTGGAAAATAGTGTTTTCTTCTGGATAAACCCTGCAATGTACTTAGAGTTCTAAAATAAGTGTTGAGCGTTGACTCATGTTATCTAGCATATGCCATTATAAGGGTGCTGTGTTTTGTCTTCAGTTTTCAGCAGCAGTACGTGAAGCGTCTTTAAACAGTACAGTGCTGTTTTTTAAACACAAGTTCCACTCTTCAGCCTTTCAAAGATTATTGGAAAGAAAATGTGTGGCACTTTCCTAATTATCTCTTTGTGTTGTGGGCAAGCCTGTTATTTTGGTTTCTCACACGTGTAACCTGCTTGTTCTCCATTTCACAGAGGGAAAGGAGGGGGCAGCCTGGGACTGAGATATGAAGCAATCTCTTTAACAGTTGCCTTCTTCCACTGAGACTTACATGAAAATTTTCCCGTGCATTAATTAAGACTGATCCATTATTGCTTTGGACTTGTAAACACCTCTGAACATTCCATTAGGTATTAATGACACATGAAGCTAGAATTAATATGAGTCTGTTAGTCCTGTGTCTAGTTGGGATGTACTTAGTATATGTAATTGCTTAGAGGTAACAGTACTTCTTAAATTGGTGGGTGTAAATGGTGTTGCTTCACTTTCTTCCTCTGCTCATCCATTAGTTACTGATTGAAGTGATGCTAATCCATAGAGCATGTTTGGCCCTATATGATACAAAATGTCACCTGGATGTTTGCCATGTCATTTCAGAAGACAAAACTGTGTTCTCTGGCTTCTGCCCCATGGGTCAGAGTTGAGGAGCACAGCAGAAGGTGTGGGAGAGAAAATGTAAGGAGCACTTAAAAATAGCCCAACTTAATCTCCATAGCTGTTGAGCTGGCGCCTTTGGTGATATACCACTTGGTGTGTGTTCTTCCCTTACAATTTCACCTCAATGGATGGCTGGTTTTGTAGGTTTTCCTTAGCTAGTGCTAAGCAAAATTAAATTGAATGTTTGTAGAAATGCATCCAGATAAGGTTCAGTACTCTTAAATTAGAGATTGCGCCTGGTCATATAAAAGTTAGACTTGGGCTGACTGTTGGCATCTGTTGGCTAGTGCAGTTCATGTGTAGCTGTTTTGTTTTACAAGGTTTTATGTTGACAGTAATTCCTCATCAAACTTACATAAGTGTTAGCAGAGAGGTGGAAGAGAGTCCTGTGGACATTTCCAACACAGATGTTGTCAGGTTTTGTGACCCTCTCACATTCCTCTTGCTATTGTAATAACCTTTCTAGCAGGCTTTTAGAAACCGCACATTTGAGATTAGCTTGTTGCAACTACCCTATTTTCACTTAAAATATCTTAAAGTATGAGTTATCCTTACTTAATTGGGAAGCTTCTAACATGTGATCCATCTCTCCAATTAAAGCAGCTTGCATAATGTTGAATACAGGTACTGTTTGATGTCTACTTTCACTTAGCTTATAATAATAACTTTTTTTTGAAAAAAGTAACCATCTGTTGATGAACACAAATACTGCCAATGTTTGTCAAATGTGTGCTTTATCTGACCTGTTCTACTTAGCACCTTATGGCAAAGCTTTCTCATCAAAGCATTTTACAAATATTTTTATTCTTACAGTGCCTTATTAGATTGGTAACAGTGGTCTAACTTTTTAGGGTAGGGATTTGTGTATCAAGGATTAGGGAGATAAACCTCTTTTCAGCTGCATGAGGAAGACATCTGCAGTGGCTACAGAAGTGAGGATTCTAACTTGCAGCTGCCGGTGAAAAATCACTGTTCTGTTCTAATCACCTTTCCGGCCTTTTGAAGAAAACAGCTTGAATAATGTAAAGTTTCTGCAGCAGAAAGCTCCAACAACCTATGTAGCCTGGTGTCCTTTTTCTCATAGGGAGTGGCTGAGCAAATAGGTAAATTTCAAGAAAGAAATATCACAGTGCTGATGTGTTAGTGCTGATAATGCACAGTAATGAGTTAAAAAAGCATTTGGTTAATGATTCATAATTTTGTTTAAAATTACCTAAAAACTGAGCAAACCAAAAGTAATTAAAAGAAGTATAGAGAGGAATAAGAGGACTTCTTTAGTTTGTAGAGTGGGAGTTAGGTGTGCAAGGTATTCTGGAAGTGTCTTTTGAAATGTTGAGTTCCCTCTTCAGCTGAATATGCAACCAGCAACAGGCTCTGCCTTTTCCCACTCCCTGTTCTCCCCTGGGTATTGTTAGCAATTGGAGATAAAAGCCTTTAATCATGTCTACATGTAGACACCAGAGCAAATCACTTGAAGTGTCGAGTTGGGATGTGTATGTCAGAGTATGTTAAACTTGTGTGTGAATGCTCTGTTCTGTGCTGCTCTGAGTACAGAACAGTCTTATGTATTTAACTTGAATCAATCAAAGGTCATTTTAACATTCTCATCTGATGGAGAACAGAATTCAGAACCCAAGTTAAATTACAGTGATCTAAACCTGTGTGCAGCTGAGAGACTCTTGACATAGATGTTTACCGTGCTGTAACTAACTTCAGTGTTTTACGCTGTACTTCATTTATCTCAACTTTCCTCTGTGTTGTTTGTTATTTATCAGTTTTCATGATGCTGCTATTAAGAGGAATTTTAGATGGACCTAATTACAAACTTTCAAGTGGATGTAATTTACACAGAAAATGGTGGTTCATTGAAATTAGGATGTTTCACTGCAAATATTTTAGACCTGACGGTCTTTGACCGAAATCAAAATAAGACACAACCTCTCTTTGATTCCTGGTGAACTCGTTTTGGCCAGAGGTCTGGTGTTGTCACGGTCCTTGTCGCAGAGATAAACTGCCAAGGATCCCACTTTGTGACCGGGAATGCTGTGTTTCCAGGAACATGTGCTTTCATTGGACAGCCTGCAAGAGAAGTCTGCTGCAAAGTCAGGGGCTGAAGAAATCCCTCCTGGACTCGCCTCATATTTGGGGACCTGCAGTAATCCTCTATATCTATCTTTTGAAACTATCAGTTTTTTAAACAATAAAACTAAGGAAAAAGAAAAGTTCTATTTGACAGTTTTGAAACCAAAGCCTTCAGCTGATGGGAGATTTGGAGTTTTATGGGGTTTGTCTGCTTTGAGAGCCCAGAAAATATCTGGTTCTGGTTGGAGCTGTGCTTTATTATGCTTTTGTGGATACTGATTAATATCTCTCTTCCCCTTTCTGTTCTAATTGGAGTTCATCTGATGGAGCACCTCAGGAGAATCCAAACCTCTGTTCCCTAAAGTCTTTAATTTACCCGTTTTCATGTCAGCCTTTACCACAGAGGTATGCAAGTGGCAGTTCCATCTGTTTTGCATAGGAAGACACATATACAGGAAAGAATATCCTGAAGCTTCTATATTCCTAAACATTAAAACGACCAGTGAAGCATATATTCTTCAGGGATCTGAGAAAGAAGGGAGCTGAACTTGCCTCCCAGAAGGAGCTGTGCTGCAGAGAAGAGGAACTGTCCCGTTGAAGTAGTTGCCGATGCAGTGTGCATAGCTGGATGTTCCATTCTTCCCACACTCTTTTGTAAGTGACCCTTACAAAATTGAGACCTTTCCTGGACATTTCTCTTGAGCTGCATGATGTGATGGTGGTAGAGGTTAGGAAAAGGTCTCTCTCTTTTTTATTTCCTTTTTTTTTCCCGCCTCCCCCTTTTTTAAAAATTAATTATTTTATTTTATAAGATAATTCAAAGATAGCTGTATTCTCCTTGTAAGAAAAACCTGAACTTTCAGTTGGTCAAGAAGATAACAGCTACACTAAAAACTGTGAAGGAAAACTTGAGAGCCACTCTGAATTCAATACACTGGAATTCTTTTATGGCTGAAGATACTGAGAGTACAGTTGTCTGTCTGAAAAAATAAGGGGCAGTGTTATGCTATATTAGCTGTCCCACATTTAGTTGATTGTTCCAAGATGTTTGCATGCTTATTAAGATTATGGCCATTTCAGTAGAGACAGATAAATTTCAGCAGCTTAAGAATCTCTCATGTAAGTGTACAAAGTTCTTGACTTATTCCCAGGGTCAGTGAGTTTGCTCTTGAAACGGAGAAGTTTTGTCACAGAGTTAAAACAGTCTCAAGATGTCGCTTTCTTGGTTTTCATGGCAGAGCAGACATTACTGAGACAATATGTAGCAAGTCGTCTTCCCCACATTTTGAGTCTTCCCTTTGGGTGAGTTGAAGAGTCTTATGGGCCCTAAGGACAGTCTCTTTTCACAGTGTAAAAGTGTCAAAAGAATATATTTTTCTGCCTCTGACCTCGATGTGTAAAATGTACTGTAGTACCCTTGTGTACTTGAGATGGTCTCAGGTGTCCCTGACTCCTACAAAAAGCCAAATGCTGTGTGCAAGTGGCTCTGTTATCTCCCAGTCTCCCACATAGTTCTGGTAGTTCTCCTGTTGCTCCTGTGGCTAGACATTTCTCTTTCACTTTTTTTTTCTTGGTAGTCCTTTAGGGTACCGACATTTCAGAGATGCATCTGTAATGTCTGAGTGGCTTCCTCTTCTTTCCTTTCCCCTTCCACCCCAACCAAGAAATTCCAGATGTGGAAGCACTTTGGTGTCAGTAACAGCTGCACAACAGATAATTTTTTGCATCCTCAGAACTGTAATATTTGTAACTCCATATATGTATTCCATTAAGGATCTTCTGGTCTTTTAAGTTTCCTCAAGGCTCTTCTAGTCTTTCTTGATGCAGCATTTTGCCCTATTTTCTGTTCCTGGTTAGAAATAGCTTCTTTCAACATAAAGAAGTTAATATATTCTGTTGTAAATTTGATTTTTAGGAAGCCTGAATATTTTAGAGTCCTGCGTTGTGATTCAAAAATTGTGCTCCCTTCTTTCATCTCTAGGATTTATAATAAGGTGTCAGCAATGATCTAGTCCATCTGGGAGCTTGCATCAATGCTTGGGAGAGCCATATGTGTCTACCTCAAACAAGGCTATAGAGAAGTGTTCCACTAGCAACCAAGATGTCATCCATCTGCTAGACAATCCTGTAGCTAGTTAGCTTAATGACGTATTTATTTGACTCGATGTTTCTGCAGAGCAGACTCCAGCTTTCCTCCCCGCTCCAATTAATACCAAAACCTCCCTGCTCTGCAGAAGAAAAACCTGCTCGCTCTGGAGAGCGTCAGGAAGCCCGTTGCTCGGTGGGTTTGATCGGTTTCTCTACGCTGGGATGCTGCGCTCCCAAATTCCGAGCGAGCGTTGCCGGGAGGCGGCTCCAGCTCCAGCCTTCCCTTCGCGTGTGCGGCGGCCGAGGGATCCGCGCGCGAGACTTGAGGCCCGGGTGACCTGAGCTGCATGGGGAAATCCAATCGCTCTGCTGCTGCTTTAGGGGGTTATTGTAGCACACGGGGCCGCGTGAGGATTTCCTCCTGCCGTGGGCAGAGCTGGAAGTGTCACTGGAAGCGCTTTACCCGGAATAAACCAGGTGGTTATTGCACTCAGTTGTCGGGGGCTTCCCCAACACTCAGGTGGTTTCAGGGTCTTTTTTTCTCCCCGCGCAGCTCCGAGCCAAGCCGAAGGAAGAGACGGAGTCTTCAGGTTTAGTTTTTTCAAGGTTGCATTTTTCGTTTATTTTTTCTTATCTTACAAATTTTTCACAGTCTAACAAGATGTTTGCCGCGGCTGGACTTCTCACATCTCCCCCTGAACCTGGGCTGTCCTTATTTTTTATACTAATTACTACGTGTTCATTATTTACTATTTCTTACCAATGTCTATCACTATTACTAAAAAGGTCATCTATACACTGACCCAATCCTCACTAACTACTTTGTGCCCACGTCATAGCAGAAATGGAGTGAGGAAAGGGGAAGGAAGAAGAAGGAGACAACGCCCCAGATTCTCCATCTTGTCCCCATTCACCCCAATGCTATGAACCTAAAATTACTGGTTTTTCACTCTGTGATAAACTAAACTACTATTTTTCACACTCCCGTGGTCTGCAAACCCCCTCTCAGTTTAGGAAGTTTTTCCCATGGACTGAGATCAAATCCAGTGTCTCTCTGAGCTGGGGTCTCAGAGCCCCCTGCCCAGATCCCTGACCCTCCAGGGCAGCCAAAGGAATGCCCTGGACTCCAGCACTCAGTGACTTTCATGGAAGTGCTTGTTTGGGACTAAGGGGATCACAGTCTTCAACATATGCGTTCTAGATATTTGTAATCTCAGATGGCCCTGCAAAAAGTCAGAGCTCCAGGAATTGTACTGGAAATATACTGTGGGAAGACCAGCTCCGTAAACTTCAGAAACTCCACGTTCATACTGAGGTAAAATAGAGCACATTGGGCCTGTCACTGGTTCCTTAAGTTAACTTTCCAGTCACTCTATCCCACTCTTTTGGTCTTTTTTGTAGTCCAAAGAGGCCAAGTCACTGTTGTAAACTCTAGGTTGATCTAATTTCTAATCTGTCAGTGAGTCAGACTTGAGTTGAGAAGGGGACAAAACAACAGGAGAAATACGAATTTAGATGAAAAAAATGTTTTGTGTTAATGGCAATTATATTAATCTCTGTTGAGGCAATCTAGTGAATTTAATGTGGATAAATTCAAATGTATATTCAAACCATTGCACAACTGGATCCATTAAATCTTGATCCACATCTTGCAAGGGAGTTTACATGCAGCTTCACATGGATTTTGGTAGGAATTGAAACACTGTCACAGCTTTTTCTGAATATGGATTGAAGCCAACATGGGGCTGTCTACTGACTTTGATAAATTTTACCTGACAGATGTTGTTTAAAGTAGCAGATATGGATACAAATGCTTAGTGAACTTCAAGGAAAAAATAATTAGTAGTCAATGCCTGTGGCAAGTACAGGTGAGAAACAGATAATAAGTAGGGCACAGAAAAAATACTGCTTTCTTGCACACTAAAGGCGCTTTTTTTTTTTTTTTTTTTTTTTTTTTTTTTTTTTTGGGTGGGTGTGTATGTCAGGGCAGGCATATTAGCAGTTCTAAGCTGAAAAAGTAGGTGAAAGTGAAATCAGGACAAATCAGTGGAGGAGTGTAGAGATTGAAGAGGTGAACTGTACTCACTTTTGCTTCATCCTCTCATGCTACAAAGGGTATTGTAGAATAATTCAGGTCAGGAGGAACCTTCTAGAGTTCTAGTCCAATCCACAGTAATAGGACTAAGACTTTTCTGAAGAAATACTTTTGAATCTAGAAATTGTTATTGAGATCTTAATTTTCAAAACTCAGTGTTTTTTCATATGCTTGTGTTTGGGCAGAAGTGCAGTAAAGTCAAGTGGAAGAAAAAAAAATAATATGAAAAAGAGAATCTTACTTCTAAAGATGCTAAGTGCCAAAAAAAAGCAAAGTTCTCACAACTCTAGCTGCAGATGGGAGGGAGGGAGTGAGTGTGTTAAAAGTATCTGAAAACTGTTGCATGTGTTTAAAGTAAGCAACGTTTTTATTTCCTTGAGATGTTCTAAATAATTAAAGAATGTTATAGTTTCCCTTCTGAGAAGGGAAACAGCTGACAGTTCTTCACTGATATGAATGTACATATATTTGTTTGTATTCCTTTTGTCACAGGGATACTATCCATGGTTAAATAAAAGTATCTTTTCCATATCACCTTATAAAAACAGAAATCCTCTCGGAGGAAACTCTGATTGGTTAGAGTAACTTCGATTAAACTTTTGGAGAGAAGGGGATTTTACATCTTGCTGTGAAGCTTACAGGATTGAAACTTGATTAAAGCTGAATGAAAAGAGCATTTTTATAGTTTTCCACAAAAGTTACATTTGCATTGCATTGATGCATTCTTTAATCTTGTATGACACCATGCATAATAAAATTTAAAAAGGAATTAGAAGCAATAAAGCTATGAAGTTTTATAAATTTCTACCTTTAAAAATGCCTGCTTCAGTTTTTATGTCATTTTTGGTGTCATCAAAAGAGTACTTTACAGGCAATATTTCTGTTTTGACGCATTGAATTTTCTGATGGAAAACAGATCTCCCAGGAGTATTTCTGAGAAGAACCAATAATTTCTCTGGGGAAGAACTTCTTTACTTTGTCTTAGTTAAACTTATTTGTTCTAGGTTTGAATTTTTTTAAGTGCCTTAACTTTCTTTGCATTTCCGCTGCAAATTTGGAACTTGATTAAGGATATTACTAAAACTCAGCTGTTTTTAAGCTTCATTTTGTTCCATTGCTACTCTCCTCTTTGTGCTTGTTTTACCATGTAAGAGAATATATTTGTGTATGGAAATGATGGCGCATCTTCCTGATTTATCTTTTGTGTTGGATATGTTTTCTCTGACTCTATAGCCAGAAATACTGATCTTCTTTTCTTAATTTCTTACATGTGTAGTACTCTGCAAGACCTTTTTTTGTATCTCCTACTGCTGATTTCTCAGTTCTGTTTACCTGCTGCTAGTCATATGTAGCTTAATGGAAGGAGATTTATACAGAATCAATTTGAACCCACTTAATGTTTCTGTTCATTTAGAATTGAAACTAACAGAAAACCAAACCAGGTTTTGCTTCTGAAGGGCATAGCACTGGCTATATCAGGTCTTTGTCCTGTTAGCCAAGTGTCTTCCTTCTTCTGGCACTTCATATATGTGGATGCTTTCCTTGTTAAATATTCCTGTCCAGTGATGCAAAAGTGCTGTGTTTCTAAAGAAAATTATATGCTTGACAGCTACTGAACTAGTTAACATGAAATTGTACTGCCTTATCCAAATTAGTTTATGTATACCAAGGTAGTGTTTTACCACATAATGATAAAAAAGGGAATGTAGTATGGTGGTACATCTTTCTGGAATAGTTTCTGGAATGTCTGTTGCTTGGATCTCACAGTGGTAGAGTTTTAAGTCCTGTCTTTCTATTTGGATACTCAGAATAAGGGAAAAAAAAAAAAAAAAG
>JAIXNV010001195.1:0-13895 GCA_020917445.1 Riparia riparia
CTGTTGGCAACATCCTCAGCTGTGGCGGAGTGCCCATCAGCTCTGGGAGCTTTGACCTCTCCTGCATCACCAACTGCTATGGTGGAAACAGATGTCGTCCTTGCTAAATCTGCTGGCAAAATCCTTGGGAAAGAACCTCCAAGACCTCAGAACATGGCTCTGACCAGGAGATAGAACTTTGGGACATTGTAATTAGCGTTTCAAGCCACTGTCTGCTTTTTCTTCTCTCTCCTCATTATCTCTTTATTTTGCTACCTGTGTCTCTCCAGACCAATGCCGGAGAACCTGTTGGCCTTCCTCTTCCTCCCTCTTTAGGGTGTGCAAATGGACACCCTGCAGAAACTCCATTGCATCTTAGTGGGTCTTCCAGGTGCTCTCTGTGATGCACTCTTCTTCTTCTTTACACTCAATAAAGTTGTTTTGCAATCAAGCCATGGCCTCCGAATCTTCCTTCTTTCCATGGCAACTCTTCCAGTTAACTCAAGGAAAAAGTTGGAGAAAGGAAGTGTTGGGACTCCCTGCAGTGAATTTTACTTTATGCCTTTTCTTTCAGGGCTGTCAAAATCTTCCTTGGTTACCCCACCGAGAATGGTCTTCAGGGGGACCTTGGCTTCGAAAGGTTGCAGCAATAGAGATGGGGTACAAAGTCATGGGGACAACCCACAACCTCACCTCTGCCTTATCCTCCCCTCCATCACCTGGTCTGCAGTCTGTGGTCAGCACAGATGGTCAAAGACAGATGGGATATTCACCCCATACACTCCTTCACTGCGTGGCAAGGCCTGGCTGCCTTCCAGACATGCGAGGCTGAGGTGAATCACAAGTTGACATCAATATCTGCCGTATTCAGGCAACACAGTTGCAGTCTCCATTCCTGTGAACCAAGCACCTCCATGGGCTACTGCCTGGCTAGGCTCTTAGTCTTGCTTGGGCAGAGGCTTCTTCATTTTTGGGTTGTCTTTGTTTTTGTTCCCTTGTCTCAGAGGCATTACAGGTAGCAGTTTTTAGCTGCCTGGAGGTGAATCCCATGGGTGCTGCCTGTCACTGCAGGCAGCCATGCTCCAGCAAGCTGGTCAAGATGGATTAGCCCCAGCTCCAGGAAATAAAAATACAGGAACAGAGACTTTCTCTTTCATGGCAGCTTTTGGTGAAGGTGGGATCTTGGCTTTGAAAATAGTTGCTTTAGATTTACGACTATAGCTGCTTGTAAAGACTGCATTTCACAATTAGAAACTGTTTTGAAATGAAAAACTGAAATGAAAAACTTCAAAAACTGCCAGCAGCAAAAAAGTGAGCAGGTTCCTGGGGCTGGACCACCCTGTGCTGATGTGGACAGACCTGTCCTTTCCTCTTCACCACAGGCACAGTGCAGAGCACAGCAGCAGCACCAGGACAGCCCCATGAATGGTAGGAAGAAGCAGCAGGAGTGCAAACCCTGGCTGAGCTGGCAACTCTTCATCGGCCACTAGAATTGCTCTACAGGCTCTTGCCTTTCTTGGTAGTGTTTACCATTATCTTGTCCATTTTTTTTCTAGGACCACATGGTCACCTGCCATCTTGGAAGGAAAGAATGTGATGCCATCTTCTCCTTGTCCCTCAAGCCATGCAGCCATCTTAGGAAGAATATTTCTGGAATTTCATGTCTCTCTTTGTTCCCATGGGTTTTGTGAGGTTCAGTAATTTCGTATCTAGCAGTAATTTACCACTATTTTTTGCCTGTTCCGTTCATTAGTAAAGTGGTATTTTTTTCACTTATGTCTACTCATATTCCGTTCTTTATTGGTGGAAAGGGATTGGTTAGAATTAGGGGAAGATTACTCATTTTAGAGTGCCCAGCTCTTTAAATTATCTTAAGCCAAGACTACCACATCAGTGAAATTTTCAAAACCTTTTCTGTTTCATTTTCTTTGGGACAATTACAAATTTTCCCTTGTAACTTAACCTGTTCTGTTGCAGAGTGAGATAATATTACTGTGTAGTCTGCCTCCTGATAAATGAATTTGTCTTTATAGGTGGGCAGATCTTGGGGTGAATGGAAGTGAAGGAAGGTTGGTCCCCTTCTCTGGGGAGTGAAGTCCTGCCTCCTCTTCTGCCTTCTCAATTTTTACAGGTGGATGGAGTTAAGGGTGCAGGGAGGGTTTGGTTTTGCTGCATTAAACTCACATGGGCTGAGGATTGTGGCATCATGTTCAAGGCGGTCCACCTTTTCCTCAGGGCTAAAAAACTCTAATTAATTCTCCACACCTCTCCCAGCAGTGTTAATTTGCAACTCCAAAGCTTTGGCTTGTTTAACTGGTTTTTCAGGTTTTGGGCTAGCTTCTTCTGGGCATTCCATTCTCAGTCTGCCCTGAGGTGGCCTATTGTTTCAGCCCCCAAGAGAATTTGCAACTCAGTCAGGTCTTTCTGTTGCTGCTCCACAACATATTTCTCTTTGAGTTCAGCCTCCACCAGTATGGACACCAGAACTTTTCCCTTGCTGGGGTTTTTCCCTCTGTCTTTTGCCAAAGTTCAAGTTTTCTCTGCAACTAACTGCAGATTTTGCCAATTTTTCTTAGCCCGCATCCCTCTTTATGAGGTCAGACAAAATCTATAAGCTTTTAGAAATTCTGTAAGTGGACAACAGGTCTGTATTGGGTCTCATGTTGGCTAAATGCTAATGCACTCAGTAGAATTATTTACTCCTTTTCTGCTGCAAGATAGGGTTAGGAGAAGAGAAAAGCAGGCTCAAAACTTTAAAGAGTATAAAGAAAATGTTATTAACAGAACTAGAAGAAGGGAAAAAAAAAAGAATCAGAATAAAACTTACAGAATACTTTTCCTCCCCCACAACCTTTTTTTTTTTTTCCTCACTGACAATATACAGAGACAAAGCCTGGAACCTTCACTCAGTTCACCACATCTAAAACAGTCTTTCTTCTGTTCACTTAGGGAAAGGAGTCTCTCTTGCTGTGTCAGGGAGATTTCTCCACAAGAAACAGTTCTCTTGTGGCTTTAATTTCCACAAAGAGCAGCTGCTTGGAAATCTGCATTCGTGAAATCCCTCCCGTCTCATGCAGCCTTCCCACATCCGCTTTCATGGGCTGTGTCAACTCATGGGCTGTATCAACTCATGGGGTACTATTTTAAGGATGAGCTGTTCAAAAGCAAAGGCTCTCTTCATCTAATCTCTGAAATCATCTTCATTTCTGGGAACAGAGATCTTCTTTCTCTGGGGGCAAAGGGTCTTCATCACTCTCATCTCCCTCTCTCTGTTCAAACCTCTCATGAGATCACAGCTACTTTAACATTCACTTGCTTCAGGACAAATGCTTTTGCTGATCCTTACAATTTGAATGCTCCATCCCTTCATGTTTTTTCATGAATTAAAGTGATATTCTAGCATCTCCTCATTCTCCTCCCAGCTGAGACTTGACTCCTTCTTTACTGACCTTGGTGTCCTCAGGTTTTTCTCTATGTGTCTTCACTTTGTCCTTTTCTGTCACTTGAGAGAGGACCAATGTTTTGCAAGTTTCATCTGTGCAGTGAAAGAGTTAATATCTTGCCTGGGCCTGTGGAGGTTTGTGATGGTTTCTGCTGTGTGGTGCCCAAAGCAGTCACGGTGATAGATTCAGGTCATGCTGTGCCAGGATCTCAGGGGCCTGGGCCAGAATGGCAGCAACCACTCTGGCCACAGGGCTGGTCCCAGGCCCCTATTGTGTTCAATTCCAGCCGCGGGCTAGCCTGACTGTGCTGGGACGGGAAACCAGCCAGGTGGCAAGATGTTAAAAGCTGCTGGGGCCCCTCAGCCTCCCCTCTCTCTGCCTGGCAGGCCCTGGGGCCCAGCCTGGCGGGGACAGGGCCCGGTGGGCTCCCTGGGATGGGATCCGGCCTCATGGCAGGGCCCACCCGGCCCAGCTGCACAGGCTGGGCCAGCCTGTTATACCTGCTCCCAGGCGAGAAGAAAAAGAGATTTTTCCCGTGTTTGTTCATCTTAAAATGCCAATCTCACAGAGGCGTATTCAGCTCTTTAATTGGTTTAACAGGTTGTCAGTATTCAAACTAACCACTAATTCATTTTGTCAAGTCACAGAGGAAAACGTTAGCAGCTTCGCTTAGATAATCTCTTCCATGAATGATCTTTTCCCTGCTCATCACAAATCAATTAATACAAAACTGGCACAAAGTCAGATCAGTTTTTACCCAGGATTCTGTGACCTTTTTGCTGGAGAATATCAGTGTGAGAAACAACACTCACTTTCAAAAATTTCAAAGGGTTATTAAAAACCTTAACAAAATACAACAAAGGACTGAATAAGGAAAAAGGACAGCACACTGGGAGCTGATAACCCTGGCAGCCACAAGCTCATCTACAGAATGGCTGCTCCGCTTTCTATATCCCTGGTTTTGCATCAGACAACCTTGGCCCCTCCCAAAGTTTGTCAGTCTACTCTTTTTGACTCTTTTTTGGAGGCTTCTTTCTTGCAGCTTGATTGGAGGTCAGGTGTTGTCATGCCGCACCTCCTACTAACAAGCCCACCCTCCTCCCAAAATGCCTCATGCAAGGGCAAAGGTACACGCCCTCTCTCCACGTGTCCTGAGTACCAAGGCCGTCTCTTGGGGAAGATGGAGAGCTATGGGGAGGACAGAGGAGATCTAAACAATAATCATAATAACTATACAGCAATAAAATTTTCTTTAATATACACCTAATTTATCTCTTAATTGAGAGAGCCAACCAACGAATTACACATCTATAACATCAGTTTCAAGCAAAAATTGATTTACCCTTTATTCTGCAGGGAGCAGCTCTGTCTGTGTAAAATGCCTCTTTATCTCCTCAAGAGCACCTTGCTCACTGAGCCAATTAAAATGTAAGATCCCCAAAATCTCTTTCAGTGTGATACTTAAAAGTGCTTTGTTTTTTCACATACTCTGAGTTAGACACAAAAAAGAAACACCAAGAAGATATTTTCAAGGGGTCCAAAAAACCAAAAAACCCTTTACTGGCAACTTTAGAAAATCGAAGAACTTCGACAAAAGGTTTCAAGCAGTATCCAATCAATGCAAAATACTTCTGAAAGCATTAATTTAATCAATTAAATTTAGCAAACCCTAAGCCCATCTGATTTTAGTTACCCAAAATTCTAAGAAGAGAATTAGAAGAAGGAGGGTAAAGAGAGAAAGACAGAAAAGGAATAGAAAAGAACAAACACAGCTACCATTTCTGGTTTCAACGGTGTTCAGCCTATAGAAATTCCAAGAACACGGAGGGTCAAGACATGCTTACCTTGTGTCTCAGGTTAAACACCCTTTGACTTTTCTGGGTCTTGGTGGGACTTCCAGCCATCTGGCCACTCTGGGGCTAGACTGGGGTGCAGGGGTAGGCTGTGGAGCATTGCCTCTGGTTTTCCAGAGATTCACAGCCTCTGAATTTTGGGATGCAGGTCCAGGGAATGGGATGTATGGAGAAGGGTATTGCCTCACCAGGGCAGAGCCCAAGATGCCTCTTCCTCCACGCAAAATCATGTGAAATATTTCAAGCCAGCAATCCTTCCAGTCTCTCACTTGGGGCTTGGAACATCCTGATCTAGATAAAGGCATGTAGGTGGGATTAGATGATCTGTATGATCCATTCTAACTCAAACCATTCTGTGACTCCATGATCTGTGTGTGGGCTGTCTCTGCCAGACCATTTTTTCACCAGAGTCCATCATCCTTTACTGATACTCTTGGGCACTGGTTTGGTCAGAAGAGAAGACAGTGTTCAGGTAACATCTATCCGTAAGTGGAAGAAATGCAAAGCTTTAGTGATGCCATAAGTTATTTGCATAAACTCAACCAAAAGTCATTTACCACTGCGTACCCTGAGTATGGAGGATGCCAATCCCAACTTGTGAATTGTCTCAGCCCAGCATGTTTGGACAGCAGCTTGGCTGGCCTGTGCTGAGGGAGTGCATCTCATCTGCCTGTGCTTCTATTTGCATGCCATGGAGCCTAGACCAGGTAAGGGGGTGGAGGAGAAGGAAGTGATGAGGTTGTGGCAGGAATTGTTTTTCCTTTCCCCATTCCTGCCATCCTTTAGAGCCAGTCTCCCTGATGGCTTCTGACTGTCAAGAAGCCAGGGATGACTTTGTCAGCTCCAAGGGAAAAGGCACGAAGGAAAATCCACTAGAGGGAATCCCACCATTTGCTTTCTCCAGCTATTTTCCCTGAGCAGAGTGGAAGAGTTGTTACAGAACGAAGGAGGACTCAGAGACCCATACATGGATGCAAAACAGCTTTATTGAGTGTAGAGGAAAAAAATACTCAGTGTGGCTCAGAGAGGACATCAGGAGCAGCCACTAAGATGCAGTAGGGGTGTCCCTCTGCTTGGCCTGCAGAGAGAGAGGAGGGCAACAGGTCTCCACTAGACTGGCTTGAAGAGACATGGAAAGCAAAAGAAAGAGCAAAAGGAGAGAGGAGAAGAAGAGGACAATGGCTTGAAACTCTCAAAGCTCTATCTCTTGCCCAGAACCAGGTCCTGAGATTGTGGAGGTTCTTGCCCAAGGAGGTTGCCAGCAGAATTAGCAGGGACGACATCTGTTGCCACCATAGCAGTTGGTGATGCAGGAGAGGTCAAAGCCCCCAGAGTTGATGGGCACTCCGCCACAGCTGAGGATGTTGCCAACAGCAGCAGAGGTGGAGGATCCCACGGCGGTGTTCTGTGGGAAGGAGCTGAGGATGGGGCCGGGCAGGGTCACCAGCACAGGCGAGGGTTCGATGACAACGTGGGAGTCCTGGCACTGCCTGACACAGCACTCAGTGCAGCTGTTGGCCAGCGGGCAGGGGCCGCAGGGCTGGCAGCAAGGGTTGCAGGGCTGGCAGCTGGACATGGCTTTGGGTCACAGGTGCACCTGGCACAGACAGGAGAGAGAAGCAGAAAGTGGAGACACATGAGAAGCAGCTCCACACCTAAAGGCACCTCCTGGTCCACACTGCACTGCCCAGCTGAAAGCCCAGGAGCCACCTCAGCCAAGTCCCAGCCTCTCTCTGTCTGCACAAGACCTTCTCTCCCCTGCCCTCTCCCAGCACAAGCAGCTCCCAGCACTCAGCTCTTATAGTATCTCTCAGCTGAGACCTACAGCCAGGAAAGAGCAGCTCTTGAAGCAGGAGAAGAGGCTTTGCACTCACCTGATTCCTGAGGAGAAGGAGGTGAGAGAAGTGGATGAGAGAGCAGAGACTTGGGCTGCCTTTTATAGCAGTCTTGCCCTGCCTCAGGCCCAGAGACACCTTTGTTGAAGTGATTATTTTATGACCAGCTCATCTCAAATGCAAATTATCCCAGCTAATGGTAGGGCTGTGTCCTGTTTTCCTGCACTTCTGCCTTTTCATTTCCTAGTGCATTACACGTGCTTTCTTTTATGCAAACTTCTGTAAGTGTCAAGATGAGAGGTTCAAGAACTTCAGGGCAGAAAGACATCAGCACAGGCACAATGCTCAGATTAAGAGCTGCCAGCATCCCCTGTGGGCAGGTGATGTGAACTTGTTTTATGCCTGTAGATCTGTTTATGGAAAAGTTGTCAGGAAAGGGGCACCACTCTTGTGCTTCTCACCTGCACACCCAAGACCTCCATTGTTTAAGCACATGACAGGGCTCCAGGTTGCTATTTCCTTCTCTCTCTCTCTCTCTCTCTCTCTTTTTTTTTTTTTTTAATCTCCGCAGACCAGTCTAGTGGGGACATGTTGCCCTCCCTCCTTCCACAGGAGAGGCTGGTGGACAACCTACAGGATCTCCACTGCATTTTAGTGGCTGCCCCTGATACCCCCTGTAGGAACTATTCCTGCCTGCTCAGGGAAAAAGAGAGAGGAAGACAAGGATGGGAGTACCTGCAGTGAATTTTACTTTGTGCCCTTTCCCTTGGAGCTGATGGAGACATCCCCTGCTACTCTACAGTCAATGGCAATTAGACCATCAATCCAATATGGCAGTGGAGATAGAAAATAACAGTGCCTGGGAACAGCACACAGCTTCATCTCTTCCTTCTCCCGTGTTCTATTGCCAGCACACAGGGATAGATATGTACCTCATACCTCCTTTAGCACTGACAGGGCCCAGCTGCTGTTGTTATATTCAGTTCCCAGATATTTCACTAGTTGGAATTGGTATCAAGCACACTCAAGCTGTGCAAGTGTCATAGTTTTGACACTGGCCCAATGCCAGGCACCCACAAGAGTCGCTTGCTCACCCTCTCCTGCTACAGTTTGGCAGTGGCAAGGGAAAAAAAAAATAATGAAGGGTATATGAGTGAATTAAGAACTGGGAGAAAACACTTTAAGGGCAAAAGAGGCTCAAAAAGTTGCAAAGACACTTTATTACTCACAGAATCAGAGGAGGATAATGAGAAGTAAAATAAGCCCTTAAAACACCTTTTTCCTCTCAGACCCTCCCTCTTTCCCACCAACAGTGTTGTGATGGCATGGGGGTTTTTTTGGTCAGTTCATCACTGAGCTTTTCTTCCACTGCTCCTGGAGAAGAGTCCTTCCCCCGTGAGGCTGAGGGGTCCCTCCCACAGGAGACAGTCCCCCATGAACTTCCATGTTGTGGGTCCACTCTCATGAGCAGCAGATCTACAGTACTTGCTGCAACATGAGTCCCTGCCATGGGCAGACAGTCCTCCCAAAACTGCTGCAGTGTGGATCTTTCTTTCCACGGGGTCCATCCCTCCAAGGACAGGCTGCTCCAGCCTAGAAGCAGGGGCCTCTTCTCTCAAGGGTCTTCCACTGGATCAAAGCCTCCTCCAGGCATCCACCTGCTCTGGCATGGGCACCTCCCTCATGGGCTGTGGGTGGATCTCAGCATCCCCATGGATCCCCATGGGCTGCAGGGGCAGAGCTGCTTCACCATGGTCTCACCACAGCCTGCAGAAGAATCTCAACTCTGGCACCTGGAGCAGCTTCTCCTCCTACTTCTCCACTGATCCTGGTGTTGCCATGTTGTTTTTCTTCACATGTTCTCACGTCCTCCTCTTCCCTATGGGGAGAAAAACTGTGATTTTGTTTTGATTTTCTTCTTAAATATATCATCACTGAGGTGTTACCGACGTCTCTCATTGTCCCCGTCTTGGCCAGCAGCATGTCCATCTTCAAAGCCATTAGGGATCGGCTCTTCCTGTGTCCTGAAACCAAAGCTTCACCTGCTCCTAGTGAGACCCAAGCACTGGTCTCTGTTGCCAGCATTCAAATCATCTCCAGTTCCTCTTTACTCAATGTGTAACCCCCATGGACAGCCCCCTCCATGTGGGTCCTTGTGCTGAAAAACTCTCAGTGCTCTTGGTAGAGCAAACTCTTGGTAGTAAAATACTGTGATAAGATCCCAGCTCTCTGATCCGTGCTTTGCAGCCACTCAGAGCCTCGGGAGGACAGCCTGGAGTGCTGGTACTAGAACACTTCCAGTGGGATGAAGGACTTTGGCAGTTGCTGCAAAGTTGCGTTCTGCTCCTTCTGTCACCTCAGGGAGCTTCTGGCTTCCTGAGATAATACAAATCAAGGCTGGAAGAGGGGGGCAAAAGGAAGGCATGAAGTGTTGACATTACATGTTGCATTACATGTGACAGGCAGCAAACAGCATTGAAACCCACCTGGAGTACTGTCTCTAGGTTTGGAACTCCTAACACAGCAGATCCCTAACACAGGAAGGGTGTGGACCTGCTGGAAGGAGCCCAGAAGAGGCTCATGAAGAGAATGAGAGGGCTGGAGCACCTCTGTTATGAAGACAGGTTTAGAGGTTTGGGGTTGTTGGGGTTGTTCACCCCAGAGAAGACAAAGCCCTGGCTAGATCCTATTGCACCTTTGGGTACTAAACAGCTTCTAAAATAAAGCTGGAGAGGGATGCTTTACCAGGTCATTATTAGTCACACTTAAAGATTTGGAAGAAATGCTCAAAAAAACCCAGCCATCTAACATCCTTTCTAAATCCTACAGGAAATGGAACAGGTGCATTTCCTTAATATTATTATTGTCAGATATTAACTCATAGATTCATAGAATCACAGAATATCCTGAGCTGCAAGGGATCCATCAGGATCATCAAATCTACCACCTGGCCCTGCACAGACACCCCAGCTCTGTGCCTGAGAACATTGTCTGAGTGCTCCTTGAGCTTTGGCAGCCTTAGGGGTTGTGACCATTCCCTAGGGAGCCTGTTCAGTGCCTGACCACCCTCTGAGGGAAGAACCTTTTCCTAATAGCCAGCCTAAACCTCCCCTGACACAACTTAATACCTTTCCCTTGAGTCCTGTACCTGGTCACCAGACAGAAGAGATGAGTGTCTGCCCCTCAGGTTGTAGATTGCATTGAGGTCTCCCCTCAGCCTCCCCTTATCCTGAATAAATATGACTGAATAAACCAAGTGACCTCAGTGACTCCTTGTAAGGCTCCCCTTCCACACCCTTCACCATCTTTGTGTCCCTCCTTTGGACACTCTCTAACAACTTAATATCTTTCTTATATTGTGGCGCCCAAAATTACCGCCAGAACTCAAGGTGAGGCCGCCCCAGTGCTGAGCAGAGTGGGACAATCCCCTCCCTTGCCCAGCTGGCAATGTTGGGCCTGGTGCCCCCCAGGACACTGTTGGCCCTCCAGGCTGCCAAGTCACTGTTGACTCATATCCAAACTGCCATCAACCAGGACCCCCAAGTTGCTTTCCTCAGCTCTGATCTCCAGCCTCTTGGTTCCCAGTCTGTCTGTACATCCACGGTCGCCCCATCCTAGGCGCAGAACCTGGTACTTGCCCTAGCTGAACTTCATATGGGTGGTGATTGCCCACCTCTGATTTGTTGAGGTCTCTTTACAGAGCCTCTCTGCCTTTGAGAAAGTTGACAGCTCCTCCCAAGTTTTGTATACTCTGCAAACTTAGTATTTGGTCAAGTCCGGCATCCCAGTTGTTCATGGAGATGTTGAAGAGGATTGACCCTGAAAGTGAGGAGCCTCATCGGAGACCAGTTGCCAGTCTGTTTGCCCATCATTGTCACCCTTTGTGCCTCACCTATCACACAATGTATTTATCCAGTTGTGTCCTGGACATTTTGTCCAGAAGGATCCTGTGAGAAACTGTATCAAAAACTTTGGAGAAATGCAAAGAAAATTGCATCAGTTGGCTACCGTTCTTCAGCTAGGTAGGTTACCACTCTGTGAAATAAAATTAGGTTTGACAAGTAGGGCTTTCCTCTCATGAACTCACACTGTTTGTGAAAAATGACTGCCTTGTTAATCATGTGTTTTCGAATACCTCCTAGAATAATTTTCCCGCTAATTTGACCAGTGATTTTACTCCAAGCCTGGACTGACAAACGTGTGCTTGCACGTCTTCATGGAACAAACAAAAATCTGCACATTCAAATAAGGTCAGGAAACATCATTAGCTGAGAATTCTGTGGTGGAGATGCAGTATGTTAATCATGTGTTTTCGAGTACCTCCTAGAATAATTTTCCCACTAATTTGACCAGCGATTTTACTACAAGCCTGGACTGACACACGTGTGCTCGCACGTCTTCATGGAACAAACAAAAATCTGCACATTCAAATAAGATCAGGAAACATCATTAGCTGAGAATTCTGTTGTGGAGATGCAGCATGTCCCCTCACAGCGGAGGCCTTGGGCACATGGGAGAGAAGCACAAGAGCAGTGCCCATTTTCTGACAACTTTGCCACAGACAAGACCACAGGAATGACACAGGTAAACATCACCTGCCCACAGGGGATGCCAATAACAATTAATCTGAGACTTCTGCCTGTGCTGACGTCTTTCTGCCTAGGAAATCATGGATGCTTTCATCCCAGCACTTACAGAAAGAGATCTTCATATAGGAAAGCACGCGGAATTAGCCAGGAAATGAAAAGGCAGCAGTGCGGGAAACAAGGACGCAGCCCCATTATTAGCTAGGATAGCTTGCATTTGACATGAGCTGGTCAGGAAATTATTACTTCCACTAAGGTGCCTCTGGGCCTGAGGCAGTGCAGGACTGCTATAAAAGGCAGCCCAAGTCTCTGCTCTCTCATCTACTTTCTCATCCACTTCTCTCACCTCCTTCTCCTCAGGAATCAGGTGAATGCAAAGCCTCTTCTCCTTCTCCTGCTTCAAGGGCAGCTCTTTCCTGGCTGTAGGTCTCAGGAGTTGTAGCTCAGGGCTGGGAGCTGCTTGTGCTGGGAGAGGGCAGGGGAGAGAAGGTCTTGTGCAGACAGAGAGAGGCTGGGACTTGGTTGAGGTGGCTCCTGGGCTTTCAGCTGGGCAGTGCAGTGTGGGCCAGGAGGTACCTTGGTTGCAGCGTAGTACTCACATGTCCTCACTTTCTGCTTCTCCCTGCCTTCCATCCTAGGTGCACCTGTGACCCTGAGCCATGTCCAGCTGCCAGCCCTGCAACCCTTGCTGCCAGCCCTGTGGCCCCTGCCCGCTGGCCAACAGCTGCACTGAGTGCTGTGTCAGGCAGTGCCAGGACTCCCACGTTGTCATCGAACCCTCGCCTGTGCTGGTGACCCTGCCCGGCCCCATCCTCAGCTCCTTCCCACAGAACACCGCCGTGGGATCTTCCACCTCTGCTGCTGTTGGCAACATCCTCAGCTGTGGCGGAGTGCCCATCAACTCTGGGGGCTTTGACATCTCTTGCATCACCAACTGCTATGGTGGCAACAGATGTCGTCCCTGCTAAAGGTGCCTAAAGTCTTTAGACAAGAACTTCGAACACCTCAGGACCTGCCTCTGGGCTGGAGATAGAGATTTGGGACATGGTATTTAGTGTCTGAGCCATTGTTCCCTCCTACTTTTTTTGTCTTTCCTTTGCTGTCAATGTTTCCCCAAGCCAGCCTACGGGGGGTGTCTTGCCCTCCCTATTTCGGGCAGCCAGATGGACACCCTGCAGGAGCTCCACTCCATCTTTGTGGCTGATCCTGGTGCTGTCTGTGTGCCACCTCTGTTTCTACCTTACATTCAATAAAGTTGTGCATCCAAGCCTTGGCCTTTAAGTTGTCCTTCTTTCCATGGCAACTCTTCCATTCTTTTCAGGTAGAAGCTGGAGGGGAAGAACATGGGACTCCCTGCAGGGGATTTTCTTTTCTGCCTTTTCCATTGGAGTTGATGAAGACCAACACTGGCTGCTCCACAGCCAATGCCAAACAGGTTAAAGATAGCTCCAAAGGGTGGCAGGAGTGAGGAAGATAAACAGCAATGTCTGGGACCAGCCCACAGCCTCTTCTCTTCCTTCTCTGACTGCATTACCCAGTCTAGGGCTCATGAGCAGCACATGTGGTCAAAGGCAGATGAGACAGGTACCTCACAGACTCCTTCAGCACCTGACAGGACCCAGCTGTGGTCCAGACATGCAGAGCTCAGGTGATGCAGAAGCTGGGATCAGTATCTGCCAAACAAGTTATGCAGCCCATCGGGTCCCACCCTTAAGGTGTAGGAAACACTCAAGATTCTTAAATGGTGACGGTCAAAAGAAATGGCAAAAGTCAGAGGGTCTGCATAAAAAAAGAAAGTTTTATTAGTAAATTACACACTTAGTGTGGATATTGATACATTATAGTAGTCCCAGACCTAATATATAAGCATGTGGCAGAGGGTTTTGGATAAAGTGGCTTGGTGAAAGAGAAGAGAGAAATTAGAGGGAGAGATGAATTAATGAGGGAAAGACAGAAACAGAGGGAAAGAGAGGGTAAAAAAGACATAACAAGAAGGAACCAGAGAGAAAAAGAAGTCCTATTAACAGCATCATTCCAGCATGTGAGATGTCAGTCCTGCCTTCAGTATCCATCCATCTGTGACAGTCCAGTCCATTGGATGTCCAAGTTCCTGAGGGCAGTGCCCAGATTTGGGGGATACAACTTCATGGATAGGTTTCTCTGCCCCAAAGATATGTTTCTGGCTTTCTATGCAAAGGA
>JAIXNV010001196.1:0-13875 GCA_020917445.1 Riparia riparia
CTGGTCGGGCCCTGCCTCCGCTTCCCGCTGCAAGCGCTACGGCAGCGGCGGGCGCCGAGTTGCTTAAGTTCAGCGCGAATGGGGACACAGCCGGAATGCGGCCGGTCTTTGACAAGAGTAAGGGGCCCCGCGCCGTTGGCTCTTTGTCCACAGCCTGTACGCTCCCCCCCTGTTCGGTGACTGTGCGCCTGAAAGACTACGGGCAGTTCTGGGAGGAAGTGAAAGCTAAGGTTGAAGGACTGAGTGATGGTGCTGATGCTGGTGCTGGACTTGCAGTGTCTGGTGTTCAGCCAGTCCCCAGCCGAGTGCCTACCTCTGACCCTGTGGGGCCCACAGGGCAGGATAAGGCAGGTGCTGCTGCTTCATCTGAGGGTCTTCAGGCCTTCCCTGTCCTTCAGGGTGCTACTCATAACACCTATCAACCCTTGGCTTGGCAGGCCTTGACAGAACTGTGTGATGCAGTTGGGAAGTATGGTCTGGGCTCAGCTGAAGTGATGCAGGTTCTCTGTTATTTTAATGCCATTTGACATTCGGAGCTTGGCCTGGGCCCTTTTCCTACTGGTTGAATATGACTTCTTTGAGAATAAATGGACTCAGTTGGCAGTCAGAGCCGTGGAACGGAATAGGACACTGTGTCCAGGTGATCCTAGGCATATGGTTGATATTGATATGCTAATGGGAACGGGTAATTATACCAGGGCCAATGGGCAGGCTGGTTTTGAGCCCTTGGTCCAGGAGCAGTGCCAGCAGACAGGCATGGCAGCCCTGGTTCAGACCATACAGCTGGCTACTCCACAGCAGTCCTTTGCAACGATTGTCCAGGGAGTCTATGAGCCCTTCCTGTGCTTTGCAGGACGGCTGACTGCTGCAGTTGAGAAGCAGGTGAGTGATCCTGCGGCAAGGAAGCTCATGCTTCAGTCCCTTGCTCGAAGCAACTGCAATGCTGTTTGCAAGAGGATAATTGAGGCGCTTCCTGGGGAACCATCCATGTCAGAGATGGTTGAGGCCTGTGCAAGGGTAACCCCTTCCAGCCAACAGATGGTTGCCGTAGCTATGGCTGTACAGCCAGCTGTGGCTATGGTTGTCCAACCAACGGTGGCTACGGCGGTTCAGCCGGCCGTGCCTGCGGCCGTGCAACTGGCTGTGGCTGCTGCTGTGCAACCCACTTGGATCATTCCCCAAGGGATGCACCAGCAGCAATGGGGTGCTCAGGTCAGGAAGAAACAGGGCAGAAAGGCACTGAAGCCTACGGCTGTCTTGTTTCATGGTGCACGATGTGGAAGGCCAAATCACGCTGTGGACACGTGTAAGGCAACAGTGCAGGTGAATGGTCAGTCGTTGGGCAGTTCGGGAAACGCAACGTGGAGCGTGAAGGCGAGATGCATGCCAACACAAATGTCTCTGCCTCAGGCCCAACCAATGGAGATCTGCTCAGCAGGCTTGCAGCCAGCACCTGTGGTTCAGCAGGTGTTGATGTCTGCACAGCCAAGTCTGTCGTGATTGATTTGGAAAAAATACACAAGGTTCCCCTGGATGCCTTTGGTCCCTTGGGTGATGGCATGAGTGCCTTCCTCATGGGGAGGTCCAGTGCCACCATTCAGGGTATCATGGTGCACCTAGGACTGATTGATGCAGATTTTTCAGGGCAGATTCATGCAATGGTCTCCACACCCACCCCCCCTTTGACTATCCCAAAAGGCACATGAATTGCTCAACTTGTTCCTTCTAAGTCTTCTGTTTCCAGAACTGAGGACCGGTCACGAGGTGACGGCGGCTTCAGCTCTACTGGGCCACCTCAAGTGCGCTGGACTGCTGTCCTGACCAAAGACCGTCCTGAGACGCTGTGTACCGTGTCCATGCCTGGTGCCACGCCGTCAGAGATTCAACCTTTGTGGCCTCCTAGATACCGGGGTCGATGTGAGCATTCTCTCCCTGGATGCTTGGCCCCCACAGTGGCCTTTGAGCCTGGCAAAGACATCGATCGCGGGCTTAGGAGGAATGAAGCAATACTACATGAGCCAGAATCCCATGGCCATCACGAACCCGGAGGGACAGATGGCCCTTATTTGGCCTCATGTTACTGAGATTCCTGAGAACCTCTGGGGGAGGGATGTTTTGGCCTCGTGGGGGGTGCGATCGGGAATGGATTTTTGATTGGGGTCACTGTGATGAAGCGTGCAGAGTGTCCCATGCCTCCTTTACGGTGGCTGGTGGACAGACCCATCTGTCTGTCCAGTGGCCCCTTCCTCATGACAAGCTAATCGCCCTTCGTGAACTGGTACAGGAGCAGTTGGATCAGGGGCATTTGGAACCATCTACCAGTCCCTGGAACATTCCTGTCTTTTGTATCAAAAGGAAGTCTGGGAAATGGAGGTTGCTACAGGACCTCTGAAAGGTCAATGCCGTGATGGAAGGCATGGGGACATTGCAGGTGGGCATGCCATCACCTACCATGCTTCCTGTGGACTGGCCGGTCCTCATTGTGGATCTGAAGGACTGTTTTTTTACAATCCCTCTGCATCCTGATGACAGACCAAAATTTGCCTTCACGGTACCAACAATAAGTAATGCCAAGCCCACACAGCGGTATCAATGGAAAGTTTTGCGTCAGGGCATGCAAAATTTCCCAGTGTTATGCCAATGGTATGTAGCCCGTGCCTTGTCTGGAATTCGCAAGCAGTTTTCTGGTGCTCATGTCTATCATTATATGGACGACATTTTGGTGGCTGCGCCCACCCAAGATGAGCTGCTGAGGATACAGCCTCAGTTGTTGAATGGTCTGCATTCACATGGACTGCAGGTGGCTCCAGAAAAGGTACAACAACAACCTCCCTGGAAATATTTGGGGGTCAAAATTCTGGAACGGACAATCCGTCACCAGGAGGTGCAATTTATGCAATCGGTGAAGACACTGAATGATGCTCAGAAGCTGGTAGGTGTTATCACTTGGTTACGTCCTTACTTGGGACTGACCACAGCACAACTCTCTCCCTTGTTTGAATTGTTGAAAGGGGACACTGATTTAAAGTCACCTCGTGAATCGACCCCTGAGGCACGAAAAGTGCTGGAGGAGGTTCAGCAAGCTGTTTCGGCTTGCCAGGTGTACCGCATTGAACCTTCCATTGATGTCACCGTGTTCATTACCACTCCTGATTTACATCCTACAGGTATCATCGGCCAATGGAATGATGATTGGACTGATCCTCTGCACATCTTGGAATGGGTCTTCCTGCCTCATCAGCCACATAAGACAGCGCTGTTTGAATTGATTGCATGCTTGATAATCAAGTGCCAGTAATGCTGTTTGCAATTGATGGGTGCAGATCCCTCAAAGATCATACTCCTGGTTCAGAGGGAGGAATTTGATTGGAGCTATGCGAACAATGTTTTGCTGCAAAGTGCTCCTGAGGGTTTTTTAGGGCAGTTCACTTATCATCTGCCTAGCCACAAGCTATTGCAAGTGGCCAAAAATGCTCAAAAATGCCAAAAATTTTCTCTACGACCCAAAAATAGCCAAGGGCTGGTGCCAGGACCCACCATCTTCACTGACGGTTCAGGCAAAACAGGAAAAGCCATTGTTACCTGGCAGGATGGATCTGAGTGGCAGGTTTTGGAAGGCCATGAGGATGGGTCAGCCCAACTGGTTGAACTAAGAGCTGCTGTCATGGCATTTGAGAAATTTTCCCAGGAACCTTTCAATTTGATCACGGACTCTGCCTATGTTGCCGACATCGCACAGGGATTGGGTTGTTCAGTTTTGAAGGAGGTCAGTAACCCTGCCTTGTTTAATTTACTGAAGGCCCTGTGGTGTGCAATTCAGGCCAGAGTTCATCCATACTACATTCTGCATGTACGGAGTCACACTAACTTGCCAGGATTTGTAGCGGAAGGTAACGCAAGGGCTGACAACTTGGCTAATCCAGCGTGGGTAGCCCCTCAGCCTGATGTGCTCACGCAGGCCAAGGCATCGCACAGGTTTTTCCACCAAAATGCACATACGCTGCAGAAGCAGTTCCAACTGATGGCCACTGAGGCTCGTGAGATTGTCGAGTCGTGCGATGACTGTCATGCCCTTGGTGCGCCATTGCTGGGAGGGGTTAACCCCAGGGGCCTTAAAGCCTTGAAGCTTTGGCAGACCAATGTCACCCAGGTCGCTGAGGCTGGCCGGCTCAAGTATGTGCATGTCACGGTGGACACGTTCTCCTCTGCGATGTGGGCTCCTGCTCACACAGGAGAGAAAGCCCGTGATGTCATTGCCGACTGGAGGCAGGCCTTTGCTGTCCTTGGCATACCTTCTGCTGTGAAAACCGACAATGGTCCTGCTTACGCCTCGCAGCAGGTACGGCAGTTCCTACAGTCATGGGGTGTGTCACATAAGTTTGGCATCCCTCATTCTCCGATGGGACAGGCAATTGTAGAAAGCGCTCATGGTACACTCAAGCGTGTTCTTCAAAAACAAAAACGGGGAATGCAGGGTGAAATCCCGCACAGTCGGTTGGCAAAGGCTTTGTACACCATCAATCACCTTACGGTGCCGCAGAACTCAAATAATCCTGTCATTTTGAACCATCATCTCTCGTTGCAGGCTTTGGACAGTGCGCAACAGCCTCGAGCAAAGGTACGGGTCAGAAATTCAGTCACCAAGCAATGTGAAGGACCCTATGACCTCATCGCAATGGGGCGTGGGTATGCGTGTGTGTCCGCAGACACTGGGACACGCTGGCTACCTTCAAAGTGTGTCTGTCCTGACCTGCGACCACAGAGGCAGAATTCAGCTGACAGGCAAGGTGGAAGCCCTGATCAACTTGAAAGTCACCAAGTGGATGAATCCTCGAGTGATCACTCTGATGATTCCTCCACAGACAGTGATTGAATTTGTATATATTCCCTTTGTAAATTTGTTCATTCTTCTTTTTCTGTTTTTTCTTTTTTGTAAAGTTAAAAGGCTGACATGTCACCCTGGTTTTTCTGAGTTTTTTTAAAGCCTTTTGATTGTTCATAAAATGGAGTCAGACTTTTTAGCTACTGTACAATATTAGGAGCAGTTTTCACTTTTTCTCACACATGTAGCATAAACAAACCCTTTGTTTTTCATTCTCTGTCCTTTGTTTGCATATTTCTAACCTGAAAACAATTGTAACTGACAGTTGGTCTGGCCATTCGGCTAAGGGGTGAAAACTCCAGAAGCCAATCCACGGCCAGACCCACAAATGTATAAAAAAGTAAGAAATAAACAGGCAGAGGAGCTCTCCGCCTTGTTCTTCGCCTTGGCTCAGCCTTGAGCTCGCTCGGAGGAACTCTCTGCCCTGCGATAATCTCTTGACTCCGTGTGATTGCTTTGCATATCCCAGTCACACCCGAACATGAGAATGCCAAAGAAATATATGAGGAGTTCCAAACACGTAGAAAAAAATATTTTCAAGAAGAAGAAGAAGTAACAAATTGATGTGAGCTAAAGCTCAATCAAAGAAATAGCGGGGGGAGTTGTTATAAACAAGTTCTATTCAAATAATCTGTGTTTCAGTTACTTAATTGTTAAAATTCCATTAAGGTTTTTAATGCTTGTTCCGTTTAAAGAATTTGCCTTATCCCTGTTTTAATATTGATTAATCATCTTATTTACTTCTGTTTGTTAATTAAGAGTTTACTTTGTTACCTGTATCTCTCTGCTCCCATTCATTGGATAGCATCTGAATATGCAAATAAAAAGGACACTGGAATTCTGGGACCTACTCAAGAACAAAGGACCCTCAAAGCAGAGAAACAAATTGGAATTCAGGACTGAAAGTAGTGCCTCTGAACTAGCGCAGAAGTAGAACTGTCTGCCGAGGCAGCTTTATTTGGTCACCGTGACCTGGGGGGGAGTTCCCCACCGCCAGACAACTCCTAGCTAACGAACCTAAATGACTTCCCCGGCAGGGGAGAGTCCGCGAGGAAGGGGAGTCCCAGCTTCACTGTGAAGCGAAGCTGTTTGTACCTCCTCCTCCGCGTTGCCAAGGGAGTAGCAGGGAGCGTGCGCAGCTCCTCAAGCTCTCACCCAGAGCTAGGCTTTCTAATAAAGGCATAAAAAGGAGCAAGTCTCCTGGCCCTTGATTTTTTTTTCCTCTCCATAACAGTGTCGGTCTCAGTCCCGGTGTCTGTGCAGTGCTGGTCTCAATTCTGTCATTGGTTCTGGCCCTAGTGTTGGCCCAGCTCCCGGAGCAGTGTTGGTGTCGGTTCTGGTGTCAGTTCTGGTCCCAGTCTTGGTCTCAGTGCCGGTCCCAGAGCAGTGCCGGTCTTGGTGCCAATCTCGGATCCAGTGTCATTATCAGTCTTGGTGCTGGTGAGAAGAATGTAATTTTTAAGATAAAATATTTGCAGGTTACTGAGTGTTTAAATTACTGGTTGTTAGTTATCAGTTATCTGTATTGTCTGTTATCTGTACAAGTTACCAGTTCCATGTATTAATGTTACCTGTTTTCTGTACCCTGACCCCCAGTTCTTTACCACATGTGTACTTTCCTAGTTGTTTCCCAGTTCTCAAGGCCCCAGAACCCCTTACCTTGTCCTAAGCTAAGCATCCACTGCTCCCCTATTGGCCCGCTGAGTCAGTGACACCACATGTCCACGCCCATCAAGACACAGACCTCGCCTGCCTCCCATCAGCTCCTCCCCATCTTCCCATCAGCCGGGGAGCACCGCCCTAGAGACAGACCACTTTCCATCAAGCACCACACGATATGGAAATAAGGGGGACTCCCAAGGTGCACCTCTCAGCCGGAAGTGGGGTAAATACCAACAACCCCTAGTAACAACAAGCCCGCACCACTTCCAACAAAATTGAAGGTATCAACGGGTGAGGGAGACCTTCAGCCACCTGTAGACATGGTCGAACAGATATACAGGTTCTCATCCTGTCTTAGGAGGCACCCACTGGGAGACATCCCCGGGCTCGAAACACACTGGGCGCGAGACCTAAGGGACTCCTGCGAGCCAAGGCTCCCGACTCTGGGGCTGCGCAGATTCATCAAAGGCCTCCTCCTCAGCGGTGTCCATCGGGAGCAGCGGTGGCGCAGGCATTCTCTGAGCCTTCCCTCATAAAAGAGCTGAATAATAAAGGCATTAAAAGGAGTTAAACTGATCTCCTGCCCTTTCCTTTCATTTATAACAATTTGGGAGCTCGTCCGGGATTGCCACGCCCAGAAGAGGACCCAGGAAGGGAAGGCGCTGCCCAACCTCGGACTCCTGGGACAGCTGGTGACTCCGGACCCAGCGGCGGACACCGCCGCGGAAGGACATCACGGAAGGACATCGCCGAGGAGCATCGGTAAGAAAACCGGTGGCGGGAGTGGAGGCGTGCGAGTGAGGTGTGAGTGAGACGGGGGCCGGCAGCTCGCACCCCCAAAGCGCGTGCGGACCCCTCAGTACCGCAGTTCCAGACTCTTGCGAGGGGGTTGGCTGGGAACAGGGGGAAGCAAAAGGAGACTGAGAGAGTGAGGCACCTCCAGGGGCATAGTGGGCCCCCCTCCGAACAGGCAGAGGAAAGTTAGGTGTGAGTGGCCCGTGGTAGATTGGTGGGTCATTGGTAGAAGGCCCCACTGGGATTCCCCCCCCCCACAAGAGGAGGGTAGAGGCTGAGGCCCTGAGGGCGGGCCTATAGGCTACCCGGAGGATAGTGGCTGGGGTCCTGAGGGTGGGCCCGCAGGCTATCCAGAAGGGGGGCTGCCTTGGTTGGGGGTCCAGAGACGCTGTCGAGGTCTCAGAACGCTGTCCGGGGGCAGGGTAGTGGGTGCAAGGAAGGAGTGAGGGGAACCTACACTGGTCGGGGGTGCCTGAGGGAGAGGCACGCTGTCCGGGTGTGAGGGGTCTGCACCGGCGGGAGACAGGATGCTGTCCGGGTGCGTCACCTGCTTTATTAATTTCTGTCCTCATAGACCTGGGGGGCTGAAAGCAGGATCCTTACCAAGGCATGAGTAGCAACCTGAGAAACAAACATTGGCTCCAAGGGATCCGTGGTGAGTCCTAAAAAGGAGAGGCACAGCAATCCACCTGAAGTAACAGCAGCCAAGAGCAACTCCAGACATGCCTGTTCTGACTCCTGCATGGAATTACAGAGACTGAAACTTCCTCAGTTTCTACACAGAGCTACAAGGGTTTAACTGAGACCAGCAGGCAATCCTCCAACTCTGTATTTTTAAGCAGATGCCATCATTTTAAATTTTACAGATAACCTCAGTGCCAGAGAGGACAAGGGCAGTGTATTTTGTTCAACCAAGATTACTCCTGCAGAGCACATCTCCCTACCTGTCAAGAGAGGACTCTTGACTCGCCTCTGCCTGTCAAGAGAGAGGACTCAAGGAGCTGCATTCAGTAGGTGCCATATCTAAAAATCCACGTGCCTTGCAGCGTATAATCACCACTGCCTGTCTAGTTTGACCTTGGATTTTGCTAAGTGCAGGCATACAACAGCATTTTTCTGTTCGATGGCTATCCTCGATGTCCTCTTCCTCAAATAAATAATAAACAAACTCTTAACATGGCAAACCGATCCTGTTAACCGTGACTTCAAACAGCCTGAAAAGGCCTGGAGAATTTGAAAAGTAACGCAAAAGGAACAACAGAGTAAGAGAAGGAGAAGGGCAAGGGATGGAGGGACAACGGGCAATGCGCAAAGGATGACTGCAGTCTCCCATGCCCAGGCCCTAGCATCTCCTTTACCCATGCATGCACATTTCAGAGCAATGCCAGCCTAAAGACAGAATCAAGTGGAACAGTCCTGCCACTGAGCTCCGGAGCAGCCCTCAGGCTCAGAGCCTCTCCCGAAATGAATCATGCTCTTGCCACAAGTGTCTCATGTGTTCGCACTTTTGATGACACGTCGTGGCATCGTGCTTGGGTTGCTGTATTTGGGGAAAGCTTCTCTAGAGCTCTTGTTGCTGCCAACAGTGAGACAGGTTGGACCAGTACCACTTCCACGGCAGGCTGGGAAGGGAAGAACCTGATTTCCAAATCGGCCTTGTGGTACACAGCCCTCAGCATGCGGCAGGAATTCACACACGAGCTACAGTAACACCAGAAACCGCTCCTTACGCTTTCCTTCCTCGCTTGCTCCTCCTTTCAGCCTCCCATTTGTATCTCCAGCAGATATGAACCTCTCTCATTTTTAACAGTTTAACAACCTTTGGGATAATTGAATCGATAGGATAAGAAGGAATTAAACAAATCCAGTTGGTCCTCTGTTAAGCAATCAACTTCACATCTTCTGTGATTTTTGTATGCATTCCTCCGCTTTTCCAAAGGTTTTTGCGAGCCTAGCAACAGGGTCAAAGCTGAAGACAAGGACCAGCTACCAAAAAAAAATCACAATTGTCTGGTTGCAGAATTTCGAATTCAAACCTGATCCTGTGCTAATGCCTTAGCCGGCACAGGAACAACATCTAAATTAAAAACAAACAGATTAATTACATAAATCAGGGAAAGCAATTCAGCTGCAATTTCCTATGTAGTATCATTTCGTAATCCAAGCCAGAAGAGATCCTATCACAGCAGGATTCCTTCAAATGATATCTCTCCTATAATTCGGGCAGGCAGTAACTGACATCGTTACAGTGAGGGAACTTTATGGCAACAGGCTAATCCCAGTTCCAAGGCATACCTTGAGACAATCTGTAAGGATTCAGTACTCTCAAACGATTGGACTGTGTTTTCTCTTTTTCAAGGAGACCTTGTCAAACCTACAGACATTTATTTTTGTTTTTGAATGACAGTAGCAGCAAAGACAAACTGGCTTGGACTCCAAAGATGAAACCAAGATGCGAGGGAATATTGGTCAAGAGGGATCCAAAGTGATTTATCCCAAGAGAAAGACAGAATTCCCAAGAGAGATGCTGACTTAGGTTCCTTTCTGCACCCAGGGAAGGTCCCTCAGCCTCACCTAGATGTGGGAACCAAATTCCCAGCTCTCCCTTATGGACCTTCATGAGGTCAAGCAGAGCATGGCTCCTCAAACCTGCCCCTGTCTGGAACATGAAAGCCGGAAGTGAGGACAGCAAGTCTTTTATTCCGACAGCAGGCAAAGCTGAAGTAAGGGGGCTTTAAGCTTTAAGGCAGAGCAGCTCACTGGAGGGTCCTGCCCTGCTGCTGTGTGAGACAGGGACCAACAGGAGCCCATGGAGCAGAGATCCGGGGGTCAGCATCAAATATCTTGGAATCTGCCCTCCCTGCCCTGGGTGACAGCCACTGACAGTGCTTCACTTGTTCTGGGTGAGGATTAAAGGTCTCCAGCAGTGCCTAGGACTGGCAACATGTACTTCCCCATAAAAGAGGAAGTTCAGCAAAATGATTGCTATATTTCAGATCAGCCTTGTTAATACCTGTGTACCTACTTCAGCACAGGCAATGTTTCAGCTTCTCTGCACCTGCTGCAGGACTGGATCAAAGCTGTACACCTTAGCGCTGAAACTGATGATCTCCTATTCTTTTTCACCTGATGCACAAGTGATATTGAAAATTCCTGGAGAGCACCTGCAGATATTTTAAATTGCATGCAGTGTTGTCTAAACAAAAAAAATCAACCGATAGATTAAATTTTTCAGATTATTGTACTGATCGCATCTATACAGTTACTTGAGCTAATAAAATGTGCAAGGTTGAAAAATGGTATTGAAAAATGCCACTCTGCAGCTCCTCCCTGGCCACGCCATGTGACAGGAAAAGCTGTGTTGGTCAGCAGCTGCTGTTCCCTGGTGGTTTTTATTAAGTTAGATATTGGTAATTTCATTATTAGCAATTCATCCAAAAGTTAAAAAACAAAACAAAACAACCCTAAAATTAATTCCAGATTTCCTAATTGTAATACGAAGAGAGATACCTGAGTTCATCTGTCACACAAATGTTCAAAATTTGGGCCAATGTTATCCGAATTTTGCAAGGCATTATTCTGCAGCATTTTTCTAACTTGCATGATGTGGGGAAAGCTGAAATACTGGGGAAAAGGCACAGAGTAAGGGAAAGAAATGCTTGCAACAAAAGTAACAAACTACTTTATTTCTTCTTGTACAGAGTCAGCCACTGCAGCTGCTGAGTGTAGGAAGGGATAATCCCCAGGATGGATCCAGCTAGTTTGGGAGCCTTTCTGGCAATATCAAGGAGAAATCTATCCAGCTGATAGATTTCTGAGAATTAAGAAGGTTAAAAACCAGCCCTGGCTGATCGTGCAGTGCCTCCTGGCACAGCCTGAGGAAAGCAGCAGGGCTGGGTGATTCTTGGCAGCCTTTAAGGGTCAGCCCAGGGGCTGAGCACTCGTAACCCAGCTCAGGCAGAGGGCACACGAGAGAAAAGCTAAGGAACCATGTCAGGATAAAGAACAGAGAAGAAAAATACAGAAATTAAACGAGAACGGTGCTGCAAGGACTGTGTGTAGGAAAGGGGGAAAAAAAAAAAATAATCAAAATCTGCAGTGGATGCAAGCTCAGAAGACTGAGCCAAGGTGACTCAGAGGTCACTTTTTTGGCCAGCACAGAGATCCATGGATTCACCATGTTCTGCCTTGAAAAACCTGACTGCTTGGCCTTGGTTTCCATCACAGCTTGGGAACACCGTGTCAAGCACATCCCTTGTGCAACATCAATACTCGACCCCCAAGTGTGGGCAGGGCACTGAAATCACTGTTCCCTGGGCTAGAAATTACCCTTAAAAATGACAAACCTGCCAAAAAGACTCAGCTTTGCAGTGCCTACAATTGCACCTTTTCCTCAGGAAAATTCCTTTTCACTTCAATTGAATTTTGCCCTTCAGCTCAGAGGGCAGACTCTGCTGGAAATATTTCTGGAGGATACACTGTTATTTAATACACCAGTGATCAGATCAAACTCACACAGACAGGAAAGGCTTGATTAAAAGTGTCTGCTTTGGCACACTCACACACACACCCAGGGTGGCAGTGCCCAGTCTCTGGGTGGCTGGAAGCCAGCATTGGCTCTATGGGGACCATCCATCCCTGTGGCTGCATCAAATGATCTTTGCTTCCGTGCATCCCAGCCACGAGTCGGGCGCTGTTGGGAGACAGACAGAGACAGTGCTGAAGGCAATCTTGGCCCACATTGATGGCAGCTGTGTTAATTACCCCAGAGTGAGAACAGCCTTGCCCTCACAGCTGTGGGTATGATAAAAGAGGGAGTTAGCTGGGAGAGGGGTCAGTTGCAGTCTGCTGGCTGTGCTGTGAGGAGGAAGGGACAGGTGGTTGTGTGAGGGACAGAAGGGGTGAGATGCTGTACAAGGGACAGGAAGCAGCGAGCTGGAACAGCAGGAAGAAGAGCAAAGAAGGTGAGAAAGCTGTGTGGAGCTACTTGTGGGACTGCAACATAGAAAAGGTATGAAACACTTTTAGCTAACAGGATCCTGATGCTTGGAGCCCTCTGAAGGTTTTAAAGGAGCACTCTTGAATGCTGTGGCCATCTTGATGACAATGACAAGTGGGGGTTTATAAGGGCTGGAGCCTGAGGGTAGCTGGTGTCTGTGGTCATGCCTTTGATGTGTGCTGATGTTTGCCTCCTCCGTGCTGTTTAATGAGGTAAGTGCGTGGTTTAATTCAGTTGTTTGAGCTGTGTTGAAGTCAGTATGTTTGAGTGTGTGGTGCGGTGCAGGGCCAATGTTGGGTGGCCCCAGGTGAAGCTGTGTTAATGCTGGGGGGGCTGTTGCTCCTGGGGTAGGCCTCAGGCTTCCAAGCCCTTCCTCAATGAGGAGTTAGGAGGCAAGAGTTGCTCCAGTTTGGCTTTTTCCTGCCCTTTATGGGCCTGAAGTTGCGCTTTTTGTATCTTCTGCATCAGCTTCTACCCTTGGTTTGGGTTTCGTGTAGCTCTGGTAGAGTGCAGAGGGTTTTTCTCTCTGCTGGGCCAGAGAATTGCTTTGGGAAGGTCCTTTATAGACCAGAATTGTGTCGGCTCTTCAAGCTTCTACAGTTAAAGGCCTGACTCATACTTGCAGTGTGGAATTGAAGCCTGTTGGGCAAGGAACGGTAGGCAGAGCCTTTCCTGCCCTAGTTCCTCTAAGCTGTAAATTTTTGCTGTGTCTGTGGTTCTGGCCAGGGTTTGTGTTTGGGGTGGGAGCTGTAAAGTTTTGTTCCCTTTCCAGGTGGTGTTGCTGTATCCGTGCTTGGGGCAGGGTGTATTGGGGTGTTTTTGTTAATTCCGGCTCCTCTTGAGGTGTGGAAGTTACAAACTGAAAAGCTTGCAGGGAAGGGTGACTCAGCACTGTGATGTGGCACACAGTGGGGTGAATGATAGAGAAAAGCACCGCCCTGAGCAACAGCATGTCAGGTCATAGTCTGGTTTAAGCCAGTGTTTCTGTGCTATTGTCTTCATTGCAATTTTCCTGTTAAGTTGTAGCTCTGACTTGGAATTTCTCACGAAGTATTTGTGCAGAGTTAATTCCTCCTGCTGCTTTAACTTCAATCCAGCATGCTTGCCTCAAGGCACTCAGGCAGCCCCTGGTTCTGTGCTCTGTGTTTGGCTGGTCAGTGTTCTTCTGCCAGGTGCTTCCTGCAGTTAATTACCTGCCTGGGTTAAAGGTATGTGTCTTCTGTTTTATGGAAGAATTTCCTGCAGTTTTCGTCGTTTGTTTTCACAGAGCAAGATTGGGTTTTCTTCTTGTGCTTTGTACTTTAGGATATATGCAAAGTGCCCTGTACGTTCGTGGCACACTGTGGGAATTTGGTGTGCTTGTGTGCATGGGCCACACTCGTGGAAATGTAAAATCAGCGCTTGGATTGCTCTGGATATGTAATGGGAAATGTGTGTTAGGAGAAGTGACTGTGGCTAAGGGCTGCTCTCTTGTAGCTCTGTGTGTTTGGCTGTCTCGGTTTGAAAGAGACAGATGTTTACTAAGGAGAGAGAGAGG
>JAIXNV010001197.1:2410-13870 GCA_020917445.1 Riparia riparia
TTTTTTTTTTTTTTTTTTTTTTTTTTTTTTTTTTTTTTTTTTTTTCCCCACTTTCTGCCTGCCTGCCTGCCTGCACCCTCCCAAATTCACTGCCTCTCCACCTCAGCCCTGCTACACAATTGCTACAACCACCAGCACCTGCCCAAAACTTCCTCTTGCTTGCCCACCCTCTACTCCAACATCCCAAAACAACCCATCACCCCACTGCCAACCCTACCCCTCACTACTTTCACAAAGTCCTTCACACTTCAATCCCCACACTATTCTGGCCACACCAGACCAGACTATGCCATGTCTTCGGCCACCAAATCCCCTCCAACCAGCCCTTGCACACTTCCAGCCATTCCAGAGCAGCTGCAGCTTTTCCTCCCACTCTGTGCCAGGGCCCCACCGCCCTCCCAGGGAACAAGTCCATCCCCACATCCCAGCTCACCCTGGCCCCAAGCAGTGTCCAGCCATGGCCTGTGTCCTGGAGCTGCAGGCCTTTGGCAAGAGTCTCTCCCAGCCAGCAATTCCTGCTCTTCCCTGCTCTGGGGCAGCAGCTGCAAGTTGATTTGCTCCCTGGGCCACTGGCCCAGCCCCAAGCCAGGGCCGGGACCTTTCCCCAGAGCTCTGCTGCCACTGCAATGTTCACAGCTGCGAGGCTGCCGCAACCTCAGGAGCCTTTGGACATCACTCCCAGGGATGCCCAGGCTGCCACTCTTGGGCTGTCTGTGCAGGGCAGGGGCCTGCACTCCATGATCCTGCTGCCTCTTATTACGATCTGCTCATACAAGCGAGGGTCGTAATGGTTTGTTTACTGATCTCAGAATGCAAAACACAGCACAGAGGGGATTTCAGTATGAATCAAAACAAATGCACATTTTATTGGTTGGCCATAGCAAATGTGATAGAGGGATTAGGAGTGAGAGAAAGAGCTAGAGAAAGAGAGAGAGGAAAAAGGGGATATAGCTACCAACCGTGGAGATGAAATCCCGGTGTTCCAGTTGATGGGTGTGTCTTTCACGTTGGGGAGACTCTCTCTCAAAATCTCTGGTTAACTCTGGGGTTTTTATTACAGTCCTCCATTGTGGAGGGAACAAGTAATACAAATAAGTCTATTGAAGCCACCGAGGGGGAACAGGTAGTCCATGTTCTCAGCAGTAAGCGAGAGCCATTGTCTTCTTGGTCCAACGACCACGCCTGCAGGCAAACATCTCACTTTGGTTAAGTCAGCCCCAGCCACCTGTCTTGGGGTTGTAGAGGATCTCATGTCTCAGTCCTTGAGAGGGGGCTTTGATCTCTGTCTGTCACGGTGGTTGTGGAGCAGATGAGGGATTTTCTGTGGGGGACCACCAAAGTTACCCCAGAATTCCACTTGGCCAAGAAGTGGGGAAATTCATAGGCTATTGTCATGAAGCAGGGACTGTGAAGCAGGTACAATCTTCAGGTACAGAACTACCATTACACTGCTCAAAGCCAGTGTACCATGGTGTGGTGACACAGGAAAATGCATCTGCAGACGATTGGCAAGCATCCACCTGGAGCAGGCCAGAACTGCAGTGGGGTTATCGGGGTGCTTATGCCGATCATGAGGCAAATGAGGGGAACTTCAGACAGACTCTTACACCAATTCCAGGGTGCTCAGTGGAATAGCCTCATATTGTAATCTTCTGCTATCAGTTGACCATGTTTTGGCCTCTTTAGCAAGGATTCCCCTAATATTATGGGGGGTGTACACTTCCAGTGGTGCCCCAGAGGTTACTTTTCTGTCTTCTTGTACTAACACAGCAGTGGCTACCAGAGCTTGCAGGCATGTTGGCCAACTCTCACTAACTAGATCCAATAATTTGGAATAATATCCTACTGGCTTTTGGCTTCCGGCCCAATTTTGAGTCAATACTTCATAAGCCGTTTGTTCAACTGTATTAACAAATAATTGAAAAGGCTTGTCTAAATTGGGAAGACTCAGTACAGGAGCTTGCAGTAGGGCTTCTTTAACTTGCTCAAAATTTTCCTGATCCCTTTCAGTCCATTTCAAGCAATTGGTAGTTCATTTCTCATTTAGAAATTTCACTTTTCTATTAAACCCTTCTATCTACTGCATACAATAACCCCAAAGACTCAAAAACTGCCTTATTTATCTTTTAGACTTTGGGGGTCCCATGTTCAATATTCCTGAAACCCTTTCAGGGTCTAGCTTTTCCTTTCGCTTACTAATCCGATGACCTAAATACCGCACTTCTGACTCTACAAACTGCAATTTTGACTTTGATATCTCCAGCTCATTTTCTCCCAGAAAATTTAGAAGCTTAATAGTACGATTTCTCTTCAGTTTCTCTTGCTACTAACAAATCATCTACATACCGTAGCAGCTTAATTCCTTTGGGTAACTCAAAGGACTTCCAAAGATTTTCTAACACCGTCCCAAAAAGATTTGGTGCCTCTGTGAAACCTTGCGGTAGCACCGTTCACCTTAATTGTTCTCTCCTACCTGTATCAGGGTCCTCCTACTCAAAGGCAATCCCTACTGCCCTCATCCAGAGGGCAAGTTCAAAAGGCATCCTTTAAAACCACAACACTGTACCATATGTAATTAGGAGGTATCTGGCTTAGCTACTCCTGGAAAGCGGGTAATGGTTCTTTGATTTACTGCTCTGAGATCCTGGACTAGTCGGTAGCTACCATCAGGCTTCTTTACGGGCAGGATGGGGATATTATGTGGTGACACACAGGACTCCAACACCCCCTGATGTACTGAATTCTCAACTACCGGTTTCGAACCCTTCCGACCTTCCAGTGATATCGGATATTGTTTTACTTGAATGGGGATTTCTGGGTTCTGTATTTCAATGCTAATGGGCTGAATGTTTAATTTTCCTTCTTCACCAGTATACCACACAGTGTCGCTAATCTCGAAATTACCTTCTTTGGTTAAAGAATAGATTTTAAGTTTTCCTTCACAGGGTGTTATTTTAATCCCCAAGGCTATTATTAAGGCCCTTCCTAATAAATTATTATCAGTCTCTGGTATTATTTTGTCCAATTTTTTGTCCAATAATTTTGTCCAATTTTTTTATCTGACTCAATCTGCACATTTTTAATAACAGGAATCTGAAAAACTTCTCCTTTAACCTAAATTACAGGGACACGTTCACGACTGAACTTCACATCCCTTTGATAGTTGTCTTACTGTTGAACTAGTAGCTTCTGTGTCCACCAAAAATGTGATTTCTTCATTTTGAGGACCTATTTTCAGTTTTACTAAGGGATCTTCTAGGTATTCAGTCCTCATTAAACAGAGCTCCTGACCCCCCTAGTCTTCTTGAAACATTTTCTCATCTTGCTGCCTCTTCCTGCAGAATTTCTGTAGATGTCCCTTTCTGTGGCAATAAAAACAAGTGGGTCCTGTACCCCTGGAGGTAGGACAAGAAGGTTGTAATTGTCCTTTCTGGTGACAGGAGAAAACACGTGGGTCTCGTATCCCCAGAGGTGGGACCTGCCTTTTTCTGTTGTTTGTTCTTTCCTGAGCGCTTCTCTGTATTCATGGTTGTCTGTGTTTCCTTGACTGCTGCCATTAAAATCTGTGGTTTTGTCTTTTGCCTCTCCTCAACTCTTCTCACATACACTTTCTGTGCTTCTCTTAACAATTCCTGAAGTCCCCTATCCTGCCAATTTTCTACTTTTTCCAGCTTCTTCCTGATGTCCCCCCAGGACTGAGCTAGAAATTGTGTTTTCAAAAGGACCTGTCCTGCTGCAGTATCTGGGTCTGCACCTGAATATAACTGCAAGGCTTTTCTTAGTCTTTCTACCCAGCCTGCCAGGGGTTCATCCTTCCCTTGGTGCTCACTTAGAGCTTTCCTTATATTCTGCCCCTTGGGCACTGCTTCCTGGATTCCTCGGATAATCATCCACTGGAGATCACTCATATTCTGCCTGTGTCTTTCATTCTGATTATTCCAACCTGGATCTTGCATAGGCCATTTCTGATCCCCCTGGTCTGGCCCCTGACATTCTCTATCCCAAATCCTCATTCCTGAATGTCTAGCCATTTCTCTTTCTTCCATGGTAAACAAGATTCCTAAGATAGACTGCAGTTCCACCCAGGTGTATATATTCGGCCCCAAGAACTGATCTAATCTCTCTGCCACTCCAAGAGGATCCTCTAGCAGCCTGCCCATCTCCTTCTTAAACTCCCTGACATCCCCTGTGTTCAGGGGAACACTCACATCACCAATAGGTCTCTGTTCTGGGTTTGCCATTGGAACTTTTCTAAGCAGGTATAGTCCATCTTCCATTTTTGCTTCCCCATCCCCATCATCACTTCTCCCTGTCCCCCACCTCTAGTTCTATGTGCTACTGGCTCCTCCTGAATAGGGGGTGCGTTTGCATTTACAGGAGGACCCTCGGGGGCTTGGGGTTGAACAGGCTGATTAGGTTGCCTATAAGGGGGTGGGAGGTGATCTAATGGATCCTAGGGCTCGTGTCTGTCTTTTTTGTCTGCTTGCCCTCTAGTTTGTAAAGGATAGAACGGAAAACCCTTGCTTCCCTGCCTTCAAGTGACAAAATCACCCTTTCCTCTGAGAATCCACAGAGCAGCATATTCACTTTCTTCCAGATTAAAAGGTTCTTTTAATTCACATACAAATTCAAAGCCTGGCCAATCCAATCTTCAAAGGATCCAGACTTTGGCCAGTATAAATTATCTTTCCAGATCATTTCCTTTGTCCATTCAAACATAGGATAATTAATAATTTTTTGTTTGCTTTTTCCTCTTCAGGATTCCCATGCATCCCAGTATTGTAACATCATTCCCAGTGGACTGTCCTGAGGGATGCTCCCCTTCTGAGAACCCCCTCACAGTTCCCAGGTATACCAGGCTCTTGTCAATTTCCTTCGTAATTCGCAGCCCCTGGTTCTAAGGAGTTACTTTTCCTTGGACTCATTTTTGGTGGCAACAAACCAAGAAACTGCTGGTACCAGGAGAAACTTGGTCTCCCTCACTCACTTTGTGGCTCAATCCTCTCACTTATTATTCTGTTGCACTATCTTGTCTTTTACCAACTGTTTGCCTCATGCCTAATTCCAATCTTTCTCCCAATCTGTCTTCCCTGACTGTAACCTTGTAGTCACTTCCCCTTGCAATCCCTCTTAGTCTCCTACTAAAGTTACCAACTATTTACTTCTCAAAGATAATGGAACTTGGCTCAATTGCTCCTCTCCTTATTCACCTTGCCCATTGATCAGATCGCTCCCTTCTCCTCAAGGACCTTCCCCTGGGTTCTCGGGCTGGGACCCTCCCTGCCAGTCCCTCCCAGGGACCCTCACTCATTCTCTCTTTTCACTTCCCTCCTTTCCCAGCTGGTCTCCTCACAGAGAGCTGAAAACGCAGTACTGGGAGGTGCACACTCGCTTCAGGGGTCTGGGCTACCAGCCCCCATTTTAGATATTCTCCATACAAACATACAGCTGCCCGCCTGCCCAGCCCCATGGTACTTACACAGTCCATTTTCCCACACGGTTCTTGTGCACAAGACATTTTACAGGCACCTTTACCTTTATCCAGCACTCCAATGGGAGCTTTTATGAATGCCTCCTATTGCTCGCTTCTTTTTCTTATGCATTATTGTAATTGGAACTCCTTCTCCAAGGTAGCCTGGTCTAAGCTTGGGACCACCTTAAAAGAGCTGGTGGGGAGCTCTGTAGTGGTGTGGGATTTAGATTTGGTTTTATTGTATGTGCTATTAATTTATGGTTCCTTCTATGTATCCCGGTTTGTTCCCCCTAATGATCTTTCCCTGCTCTTCTCCCCTCCAACCGTTATATGTCAATCCCCCACTCCCCCCTCCTCTGGGGTCTGCCTGTCATCTTGGGACCTTCTCCTGGAGCTAGAAAGTTCTTCCAAGGGCATCGAGTGATAGGTCAGATCCAGAGGGGTTCCCTCCTCAGCATTTATGTTTGGTTTATGAAAATATCATTCATCTGTGTGACCCCCTCCCCGGTGATCCCTGATTTGCTCACCCACTGCCTCTTCTCCTGCTTCCACCCCCAGATAAAAGCTGCTGGCAAGCAGCCTGGGGGACTCTGCCTAGGCAGTTACCTGGAGGTCAGGGGGTCCCATGCCAGGGCTCCAATTAAATCTTGTGACCCGTTCAGCAGAGTCTGCATTTCTATCTCCACCGTTGTTGCCTTGCACCACCTGTGCCTGCTGCCGAGGTCGTGTGGGATCCAAGGCCCCACAGGATCGGGTTAGCTGGCACGGCCAGCTGTCCGTACCTTTCCACACCACGGTGGCTGAGCTAGCCCGGGCGAGCGTGGAGACCACGCATAAGGAACCTCAACATCCTTCTTTTATTTTCATTTCTTGCCTGATGTTAGCATTTGAATTGGAGTATTTTGGCAAAAGTTGATCATTTTCAGTTCCCCTCATTTCAGCTCAGTCCATTTGGTCTCAATCATTTCAGTTCCAAATATTCTCGGTTGTTTTCATTCTCACTGTTTCTCATCATATCTCCTTTCCTGAGCTTTTGTTAGACTTTGTTCCCTCTTTTCCAGATTTCATTCCCTTTCCCGAATGGAATACTTTCCAAAGGGAATGAAATCTTGCCATTTCAATGACGATTAATTGGGCAAGCTTCTGTCCCTTTCCCTGCACTTCTTGTCATACTATCCATTTTGTGCTTTTCACGTGCTTTCAAAACTTCTCCTTTTTCGTTTTAAGTTTGCATTTCTTCCATTTCTTTTCCTCTCCTTCATTTATTTCCATTTCTTGCCTGATTACAGCATTTGAATAGGAGTATGTTTGCCAAGTATTTTTCCTGTTCATTGCCCCTCATTTCATCTCAGTCCATTTGGCCACAATATTCCGGTTCCAAATTATCTCGGTTGATTTAATTCGCATTCTTTTTCATCATATCTCCTTTCCTGAGCATTTGTTCTTATTGGTTCCCTGATTTTAATATTTCACTCCCTTTCCCAAAAGGATGACTTTCTTTTTGGGAAAGGGAGTGAAATATTGCAATTTCAATTAGGATTACTTTGGTAAGCCTCCATCCCTTTCCCTGCACTTCTTGTCATCACATTCATATTGTGATTAGCACGTTCTTTCAAATTTTTCCCTTTTTCATTTTAAGCTTGCATTTCTTGGATTTCTTTTCATCCTCTTTTATTTCCATTACTTGACGGATTGCAACATTTGAATTGGAATACATTTGGCAAGTGTTGGTCCTTTTCAGTGCCCCTCATTTCATCTCAGTCCATTTGATCTCCATCACTCCAGTTCTAAATTATCTCTGCTGCTTTCATTCGCACTGTTATCAATCATATCACCTTTCCCAAGTGTTTGTTAGAGTGTGTTCCTTGTCTTAAAGATTTCAATGAAGGTTCATTGGGCAAGCTTCTGTCCATTTCCCTGCACTTCTTGTCATCCCATCCAGTATTTACTTTTCACATGTTTTCAAAATATTCGAAATTTTGTTTTAGGATTGCATTTCTTGAATTTCTTTTCCTCTCCTCTTTTTATTTCCATTTCTTGCCTGATTTCAGCATTTGAATTGGAGTACTTTTGGCAAGTGTTGGTCCTTTTCAGTGCCCCTTATTTCAGCTCAGTCCATTTGGTCTCAATAACTCCGGTTCCAAATTATCTCGGTTGTTTTCATTCTCATTGTTTCTCATATCTCCTTTCCTGAGCGTTTGTTAGACTTTTTTCCCTGTTTTCAAGATTTCAATGACGATTAAATGGACAAGCTTCAGTCCTTTTCCCTGCACTTGTTGTCATCCCATCCACTTTGTGCTTTTCATGCACTTTCAAATTTTTCATTTTAAGCTTGCATTTCTTCAATATAATTTTCTCTCCTTCTTTCATTTACATTTTGTACCAGGTGTCAACAGTTGAATTGGATTATTTTGACAAGTGTTGGTCCTTTTCAGTGCCCTTCATTTCATCTCACTCTATTTGGTCTAAATCACTCCCATTCCCAGTTTTCTCCTTTTTTTTTTTTTTTTTTTTTTTTTTTTTTTTTTTTTTTTAATTTGCACTATTTCCAATCATATTTCGATTCCTGAGTGATTGTTTGACTTGTTCTCTGTTTTCAAAATTTCAGTGAGTGTTACTTGGGAAGCTTTTGTCCTTTTCCTTGCGCTTCTTGTCATCCCATTGGATTTTGGCTTGTCATATGCTTTCAAAATATTTTTTTCATTTTAACCTTGCATTTCTTCAGTTTCTAATCTTCTCCTTCCATTATTTCAATTTCTTGCCTGATGTCAGGATTTGATTTGGAGTAACTTTGATAAGTGTTGGTCCTTTTCAGTGCCCCTCATTTCATCTCAGTCCATTTGGTCACAGTCTCTCCAGTCTCAAATTTTCTCAGTAGTTTTCATTCGTACAGTTTCATTATATATCATTTCCTGAGCGTTTGTTCGACTTTGTTCTCTGTATTAAAGATTTCATTCCCTTTCATGAAGGGACGACTTTCCTCTCAGATACCGAATGAAATCTTGAGCTTTCAATGAAGGTTAATTGGGCAAGCTTCCGTCCCTTTCCCAGCACTTTATGTCATCCCACACACTTTTTACTCTTTACGTTCTGTGTGAATTTTCTCTTTTTTCTTTTAAGCTTGCTTTTTAATCCATTTCTTTTCTTCTCTTTCTTTTATTTACCTTTCTTGCCTGATTGCAGCATTTGAATTGGAGTACTTTTGGAAAGTGTTGGTCCTTTTCAGTGCCTCTCATTTCAGCTCAGTCCATTTGGTTTCAATTATTCTGGTTCCAAATTTTCCCATAGTTTTCATTTGCACTGCTTCACAGCATATCTCATTTCCTGGGCGTTTATTAAACATTGTTATCTTTTTTCAAGATTTCTGTGAAGATTACTTGTGCAAGCTTCTGATGCTTTCCCTGTACTTCTTGTCATCCCATTCACTTTTATTTTTTTACATGCTTTCAAAATATTCCCTTTTTCAATTTAAGATTGAATTTCTTCTACCTCTTTTCCTCCCCTTCCTTTTTTTTTCCATTTCTTGTCTGATTTCAGCTTTTGAATTGGAGTACTTTTGTCAAGTGTTGGTCCTTTTCAGGACCACACATTTCATCTCAGTCCATGTGGCCTCTCTCACTCCGGTTCCAAATTTCCTTGGTTTTCACTTGCACTGTTTCTCATCGTATCTCCTTTCCTGAGTTAGACTTTGTTCCCTATTTTCAAGATTTCAGAGAAAAGACTTCCTTTCGGGAAAGGAAATGTAAACTTGCAATTTCAATGAAGATTAATTGGGCAAGCTTCCGTCCCTCTCTCTGCACTTCTTATCAGCCAACTCAATTTTTGATATTCACATGCAAAAATCTTTTTGATTTTTTTATTTTTGATTCAAGCTTGCCTTTCTTCAAGATCTTTTCCCCTCCTTCCTTTATTTCTATTTCTAGCCTGATTACAGCATTTGAATTGAAGTAATATTGGCAAGTGTTGGTCCATGTCACTGCCCCTCATTTCATCATCCCTACCTCTCCCAGCTATCACTAAACCCCTCAGACTTTAATCCTCAGTTTACATTGGAGCTTGCCAGGGCTCCACCGCCCTCCCAGGGAACAAGTCCATCCCCACATCCCAGCTCACCTTGCCTCCAAGCAGTGTCCAGCCATGGCCTGTGTCCTGTTCCTGCAGGCCCTTGGCAAGAGTCTCTCCCAGCCAGCAATTCCTGCTCTTCCCTGCTCTGGGGCAGCAGCTGCAAGTTCATTTGCTCCCTGGGCCACGGGCCCAGCCCCAAGCCAGGGCCGGGACCTTTCCCCAGAGCTCTGCAGCCACTGCAATGCTCACATCTCTGAGGCTACTGCAGCTCCAGGAGCCTTTGGACATTGCTCCAAGGGGATGCCCAGGCTGCCACTCTTGGGCTGTCTGTGCAGGGCAGGGGCCTGCAGTCCATGATCCTTCTGCCTCTTATTACGATCTGCTCATAAAAGCGGGGGTCGTAATGGTTGGTTTACTGATCTCAGAGTGCAAAACACAGTACAGAGGGGATTTCAGTATGAATCAAAACAAATGCACTTTTAATTGATTGCCCACAGCAAATGTGATAGAGGGATTAGGAGTGAGAGATTGAGATAGAGAAAGAGAGAGAGGAAAAACGGGGATATAGCTACCAACCGTGGAGATGAAATCCTGTTGTTCCAGTTGATGGGTGTGCCTTTCACGTCAGGGAGAGTCTCTCTCAAAATCTCTGGTTAACTCAGGGTTTTTATTATAGTCCTCCATTGCAGGGGGAACAAGTAATACAAGTAAGTCTATTGAAGCCACCGAGGGAGAAGAGGTAGTCCATGTTCTCAGCAGTAAGCGAGAGCCATTGTCTTCTTGGTCCAATGACCATGCGTGCAGGCAAACATCTCGCTTTGGTTAAGTCAGCCCCAGCCCCCCATATTGGGGTTGTAGGGGTCTCATGTCTCAGTCCTTGGGAGGGGGCTTCAATCTCCATCTGTCACGGTGGCTGTGAAGCAGATGAGGGATTTTCTGTAGGGGACCACCAGAGTTATCCCAGAAAGTCCACTTGGCCAAGAGGTGGGGAAATTCATAGGCTATTGTCATGAAGCAGGGACTGGGCAGCAGGTGCAATCTTCAGGTACAGAGCTGCCATTCCACTGCTCAAAGCCAGTGTACCGTGGCATGGTGACACAGGAAAATGCACCTGCAGACGATTGGCAAGCATCCACCTCGAGCAGGCCAGAACTCCAATGGGGTCCTCGGGGTCCTCGCAATGATTGTGAGGCAAATGAGGGGAACTTCAGACAGACTCTTACACCAAGTCCAGGGTGCTCAATGGCTGGTCAGTTTGATGACTGAGTGTGGCTCTGGATGCTTCCCTTGGAGCATTTCCAAGGCATGGAATGTTGGAGCTGCCCCCAGCCGTGGTGTCACAGAGAGGGGAACCTTGGAGCTGCCAGCACAGTGATGTCCCAGAGAGGGGAACGTTGGGGATGTGCCACTCCTGACCCAGCCCCAAGAGCTCTCGTTGCACCTGGAGGAGACACCAAGGCTGAGCTGGGAGGGAGGCAGCAGGATCATGGAGTGCAGGCCCCTGCCCTGCACAGACAGCCCAACAGTGGCAGCCTGGACATCCCTGGGAGCAGTGTCCAAAGCTCTGTCCTGGAGCTGCAGCAGCCTTGGAGCTGTGAGCATTGCAGTGGCCACAGAGCTCTGGGGAAAGGTCCCGGCCCTGGCTTGGGGCTGGGCCAGTGGCCCAGGGAGCAAATGAACTTGCAGCTGCTGCCCCAGAGCAGGGAAGAGCAGGAATTGCTGGCTGGGAGAGACTCTTGCCAAGGGCCTGCAACGCCAGGACACAGGCCATGGCTGGACACTGCTTGGGGCCAGGGTGAGCTGGGATGTGGGGATGGACTTGTTCCCTGGGAGGGCGGTGGGGCCCTGGGACACAGTGGGAGGAAAAGCTGCAGCTGCCCTGGAATGGCTGGAAGTGTGCAAGGGCTGGTTGGAGGGGACTT
>JAIXNV010001198.1:0-13863 GCA_020917445.1 Riparia riparia
CTGAGATCAGAAAACGAACCATCACGACCCCCGCTTGTACGAGCGGATCGTGACATTAAATTGGCGTCACGGACAGGGTTCTGACAGACGGAGGGGTTTGCAGGGTTGTGTGCAGTCTGTAATAGGGGAAGGACGTTTCGCTCCAGCCGCACCGAGCCTGTCATTCCCGAAAGGGTTGAACAGAGCTAGAAAGCAAGGGGGGCGACTCGAATTTCCCGCAAACTGCACACACCTAAGTAATAAGCACCCCCATACTCAATTGAGGGTTCTGTCTTCAGAATTTCACAAAAGATCTCTTAGTGCAAAAAGGGGGAAACTGTTTTTGTGTTTGTGTATCTGGACTGTCTGGGAAGGAAGGGACAACCTGAAGAAACTAAGCAGGGCCTCCCAGGCAGATTTTGTCTCTTCACCCACTCAGGGAAGTGAAGGGAGACACAGCCGAGCTGTGTGTGTGTGTAACTAAGTGGTACCTCCCTGTTGTGGTTCTGATCCCTTCATAAAATTAATAGTGTAAACTAAGCAGTACTTTGAAACTGGTTTTGTGTTTGTGTGTCTCTGGACTGTCTGGGAAGGAAGGGACAACCTGAAGAAACTAAGCAGGGCCTCCCAGGCAGATTTTGTCTCTTCACCCACTCAGGGAAGCGAAGGGAGATGCAGCCGAGCTGTGTGTGTGTGTAACTAAGTGGTACTTCCCTGTAGTGGTTTTTGATCCCTTCATAAAATTTCTAAGAACCTTAGTGCAAAAGGCTAAGTTGCATTTTTAAACTGTTTTGTATGTGTGTGAATTTCTACTGTCTGGGAAGGAAGGGACAACCTGAAGAAACTAAGCAGGGCCTCCCAGGCAGATTTTGTCTCTTCACCCACTCAGGGAAGCGAAGGGAGACACAGCCGAGCTGTGTGTGTGTGTAACTAAGTGGTACCTCCCTGTTGTGGTTTTGATCCCTTCACAAAATGACTGAAAATCTTAGTACAAAAGACAAAGCTGCATTTTATGCATTACTTGCTAAACACAATGCCAAGCCTTCTCTGGGAGGAGAACAGTGGGCACAACGTAATTGGTTTAATTTGGAAAATATTATTGATAGAGTATGCTCTTTACAACATGAAACAAAATTTAAACTGGGCAAAAACAAAACTATACTCTGCTCAGTTTTGGGAGCCTGTCTTTCAGCAGCTGTAGAAAGTCGCTTTAAGCGAAGAAGTGAGGAAAAAGCTATAATAGACTCCCTTCAAAACTTAGTTGAAATTTTGCAAAAACAATTAAATGAAGAAAGGAATGAGATCTATGCACTGAGAGCTGCCCTTGAAGAGGAACGTGTTAAAAACTCCTATAATGTTGATTCCTCTATGGATACCGAGGAGAAGGAAACTCCTCAAATTAAACACATTTATCCCCATAAGGAACTTGAAGCAGTCAAAAACTGCAGGGAAATGTGCTGTCCTCACTTGAGACCCTTGGTTAAAACAGAATACAATTACATAAATGATGAAGATTTTGAACCACATATCACAACCAAACATATACCATGCAGCGCTACTGAATTGGCTAAGCTAAAAAAGGAATACAGCCGCCTCCCACAAGAATCGGAGACAGAGTATGTCTTCCGAGTGTCCCTCACTGGTGGAGATCAAATTAAATTAACTGAACACGAGGCTAATGGATACTGGGGACATGGAGTTTTCTTAACAACAGGTGATAAGCGTGACGCTTGGTCCCTAACACAGCGCGTGGCTTTTTGGGCTGGGGGGATAAATCCTCTGGAAAGGGGAGACCCCTTAGCCATAGCTACTACCCCTGACCAACTCCTAGAAAGTGTTCAAAAAGCCGCCTGTCTGCAAATGATCCATGAAAAGAAATTGATTCCTGGTTTTGAATCTCCGATGCAATTACCAGTGAAACCAGAACTCATGACCCCTTTAATTCGAGGGCTTCCAGAATCACTCAAACCTACAGCAATTACTTTACAAAAGACCATAATGGCATTAGGTCCTGTGGAAAGGCTGGATAGATTCCTTGGAAACCCAAGCAACCAAACTGGATCTACCGATCCTGGGTTTGCTCCATATTCAATCCCCTCTCAGCTACCAGCCTCTCAATCTGATTCATCTGCCAGTGGCCATAAAGTTTGGACTGGGAGTCAGCTTGCAGCAGATCTCATTAATTACAATAAAAAGCATGGACCTGGAAAAACCCCAGAGGACACTTTTATTAGGCTTTCCCAAGGGTACAAACATTCCCTCACCCTATCTCAGGATGCCCAAGAGTTGGAAAATATACCCATAGCTCACAATGTAGCTGTCTATCAATACATTGATGATATCCTTGTGGGAGGAGATGAAATAGAAGAAGTGGGAGATGTCCAACAGAAAAAAATCTCTCACTTAGAAAGTCTGAATTTACAGATTCCCTCTGAAAAAATCCAAAAACCTTCCCAGGAAGTGAAGTTTTTGGGAATTTGGTGGAAGGGAGCTATGACGTGTATTCCACCAGATACCCTAACCTCTTTTGATCAGATTAAAATGCCTGAATACAGGAAAGATCTTCATCAAGCTCTAGGACTATTAGTGTTCTGGAGAAAACACATTCCAGATTTCTCAATAATTGCTAGGCCACTTTATGGCTTGCTGACGAAAGGGGTGAAATGGGATTGGATCCCTTCTCAGGAGGAAGCAATGCACTTGCTGATTTTTGAGGTAACAGCTCATCAAGCCCTGGGCCCTGTTCACCCTACAGACCCTTTCCAGGTAGAATGGGGGTTTGCCTCCTCAGGGCTATCTGTACACATAAGGCAGCATGGTCCTGAGGGTCTGATGAGATCTGCTGGTTTTTATTCCCATAGTTTCAAAGATGCTGAAAAAAGATATACTACCTGGGAAAAAGGGTTGTTTGTGGTTAGCTTAGCTCTCATAGAAGTGGAAAAGGTTGCACAACAACCAATTGTCTTGAGAGGCCCTTTTGAAGTGATTAAAACAGTCACTACTGGGACCCCCCCACCTGATGGGGTGGCCCAGGGGGCCTCAGTGAGAAAGTGGTATGCTCAGACTGAACATTACTGTAACATCTTCTCAATAACTGAAGAAGCTGTGAAAGGTGTGAATGATAAATGGGCAGTAAATGGGTGCCACAAAATCACTGCTTTTTGTCCTACACCTCCAAGCATAATTCCCTCACCACAGGGACCTGAAGATCCTAAGAATCCTGTACATTACCCTGGACAACCTGTTTTGGTGGATCTCCCGACTGTCGGGGAGGTACCCCTAATACTAAAAACCCCTCTAAATAATTTTGCATGGGTAGCCTCTGATGCCCTAGGGAAAGAGCATCGGATAAATACACGCTGGATAATTCCATCATTTTAACCACTGTCTCTGCCTCCTAGTGGCAGAATTTTTTTTTTTTTTTTTGTTATTTACCTTTTACAGAAGAACGCCGGGGGACACGAGGTTAATCTGAATCATGATAAAACTGGTGATATTCTTCTGCATTCTACCACAATACTACGGCCAGGATTCTTCGGAATGGCCGTGGTCTGAAGCTATCATCAAGTACACTAATGTTTTAGGATCTTACCCCAAAGGTCGCCAGCCGAACCTAGCAACTGTGGTACAGCATGGCTCTAAGGCATACCGTCCGAATGAGTGGGGATGGGATCAGAAGGAGTGGATTAAAACCCTAATCGGAACAGTGGGTGAAGTAATTATGATAGCATGCAGAAAAGTGGAAGGATATCGCCATGAAAAAGCCTTTTCCATTACAATTGCTGGGAATTTTTTAGAACCAGGTGGAAAAAATTATTTATATATCCCTACAGCAGAATTATGCCCTACTAAAAAGTGGAACTGCACTAAACAAATTCCCCTTACCCTGTGCTGCCGTCAAGAATATGTGGGTAATTACACTTCAAGCCCCAACACCAATAATATGGCAATTACAAAGGATTGTAATAATGAACCAACTGATTGCTGGTATAGCTTTGTATTAGCTAAGCCAACTTATGTAACATGTCGTTGGCAAAATAACTCAACGAATCCATCAGGCTTTAAAGGTTTAGTTTATAAATTTAAGTTAAACCCCATAACAAAATCCACACAGAGTACGATAGTCACCCCCCAACGGGTGAAAGATCCCTTTTTCCAACATAATTCTGAATGGCCTTGGTCCCAAGCCTTTGTTCACTTTACTGGATCCATGGGGGATGTAAAAAACTTAAACCTGTCAACTATGGTTATGCATGAAAATCAAGTATATACCAGACAGGAATGGGAAAAACAAAAAATATGGCAGCTTCAGGGAATAGTGGGAGAAAAAATAAGTATAGGATGTCGAATCGTTAATGGAACCTCCTATAGTAAAGCAACTTCCATCAGTGTTTTGACAAAACAAAAATATAAGCATGAAGAAGTTTGTACACATCCGAGCATACAGGACTGTTGGTACAATTTCACATTAGCACAAACAGTGGAAGTAGTTTGTCTTTGGGCCAAAAATACTGAAGGGCTTTCTTTTAAGTTTAAAATAAATGCTATAGCCCCATTTACTACAACTCATACTACTCCAACTCAACAGCCAGTTACACTTAACCCAAGAATTTCTGAAATTGGGCCATATATAATTAGGAAGACTGGACAACAACAAATACTGTTCAACCCAGTATGGTCTCTTAAGCAAGTCAAACTACTCATGCAAAATAATGTCTCAGAAATTCAGCCAGCTTGTTCACCCTTCCTGCAGACTTCCTTTGAAGGATGGACAACTTGGTTACGAAAGCGGAGCTCTTTTAAAAGGCGGACAGTTAGAGATATAACTGGTGTTATGGGAACAGGATTGGGAATTCTAAATAGTATTGATTCAGAAGTATTAATGAATAAATTGGCTTCCACAACTAGAGATTTGACCAAATTACAACAACCACTACAGTCGTCCTTATTGGCCTTGGGAACACATCAGTGGTTGTTATCAAACATATTACCAAATTGGGAAAAGGTAAATGTAAAAGATCACAAATTGATAATTGATGCACTCAATGCTACACAAAATAATGTTTCTTTGGCCCTCAGCTGTATCCAAGCTCAATTGTGGATGCAGTCGGTTGCTGCCTCTATTATAAGAGAAGGTGAAGAAGGCACTTTCCCTACTGAAATTCGGAAAATAATTTGGGACAATGCCACTGATTTTGAAAGAGAATTCCAATCCTGGTGGAATTTAGTAAATTTCACTTACAACCCCATTACAAACATGGCTACAGCTTTTGTGTTAACCATACGAAATGCTTCAGTACATTTGATATTCCCTATCATTGCATTAGGATTGAATTATGATGGAGCTATTCTCTATCCTTCCGAGCATAGGGAAAGGGCCCGTCAAATTGGTGAGAAATGGCAAACTGTTAACCTAGAATCCTGTATTGTCCGAGAACAACAAGGTTTTATCTGTGAAAGTAATGCAATTATAGCCCAAGATATTTGTCTGGATACAGAGCAAAATATCTGTCATTTTGAAATTCATCCTAATGAGACCCCCGGAACAGTTCTTATATATATAGGCAATGGCTGTGCATGCTTTAGAACTATTTGTGATATAGTATTTGTAGAAAACGTAGTAGTAGACACTAAAAATCATTCAAACTTCTGTGCTTGCAATTTTACTAAAATTACAGGATGTGATTTTTCTTATAAAGCTCCAGTTACTACTCATTACCTTTTGCAGTCGAATTATACATTGATTCGCAAACTATCACCTACTCCCATTGGAATGAACCTTACTTTGGTAAAGCAATTGTTGCTTCACCAGGACTTAATAGAAATTTTGGAAAAAATTAAGAAAGATGGGCAGAAAACCCTGATAACTGTTCATCATAACATGAAAGAAATACATCGTGTTATAGAAAGGGTAAGAAAAGATGTCGAGCACAAGTGGTGGGATACTCTTTTTGGGTGGTCACCGACTGCCACAAGTGCCTTGAACAAATTGTGTCATCCTATAATTGTCCTTTTGATTTTAGTTCTAATTGGTTTCCTTTTTTCAGCAATCTTATTCATTATGAATTGGAGAATGATGAAACGGTTAACACGGTTGACGTCCATAATTGATGCTCATAACCTGGCAAATATCCTCTCCCCTATGGACATTCCCAAGACTATTGACACAAGGCGATTATAAAATTTGAATGTATTTCCTTTTGTAATCTTATGAAAATTACTTTTGATTTTTGTAACTTTTTTGAAAGAATTATTTTAATTAATATTGATTGTTATTATAGTTTTGATTAATTGTGATTTGTAATTAATATTATTGTTTCCTTTTCTACTTTTCCTTTTCCTTCTTTCTCTCCTTTCTCCCTCTCTACACACTACCTCTGTTTCTCGGGATATACTACCAACGTTGATGAGTCCTGAAGACTTCGCAACACCACTACTGAACCCTGCTGAAGGAGATCTCTTGAAGACAATCGTGAGTCACGGGGTGATGTAAGAGTCTGTCTGAAGTTCCCCTCATTTTGCCTCACGATCGTCATAAAGACCCCGAGGACCCCACTGCAGTTCTGGCCTGCTCGAGGTGGATGCTTGCCAATCGTCTGTAGGAGCATTTTCCTGTGTCACCACGCCACGGTACACGGGCTTTGAGCAGTGTAATGGCAGTTCTGTACCTGAAGATTACATCTGCTTCACGCTCCCTGCTTCATGACAATAGCCTATGAATTTCCCCACCTCTTGGCCAAGGGAACTTTCTGGGGTAACTTAGGGGGTCCCCCACGGAAAATCCTTCATCTGCTCCGCAACCACCGTGACAGACAGAGATCGAACCCCCCTTCCAAGGACTGAGATTGAGACCCCTATATGAAGCCCCTCTCAAGGACTGAGACATCAGACCCCAACAACCCCAATACAGGGGGCTGGGGCTGACCCAACCAAAGCGAGATGTTTGCCTGGAGACGTGATCGTTGGACCAAGAAGACAATGGCTCTCGCTTACTGCTAAGAACATGGACTACCTGTTCCCCCTCGGGAGTTTCAACTCATTTACCTGTTCCCCCTGTGACTGAGGACTATAATAAAAACCCCTGAGTTAACCAGAGATTCGGAGAGAAATTCTCCCCGACGTGACAGGCGGACCCATCGACCGGACCACGAGGACTCCGTCTCCACGTTTGGTAGCTATATCCCCCCCTTTCCTCTATCTCCCTCACTCTCTCTCTCTCACCCTTAATCCCTCTATCGCATTTTCTATGGTCAATCAATAAAAGGTGCATTTGTTTTAATGCTGATATCCCCTCTGTGTTGTGTTTTGCACTCTGAGATCAGAAAACGAACCATCACGACCCCCGCTTGTACGAGCGGACCGTGACACCACCCCTGTTCCCTCCCCAGCAATCAGCCCATCCCTGGTTGCCCTTTCCTCCTTGGCCCCACTCCCTATTTAAATTCCTGAGTTTCTGGCCTCATGGCAACATCCCTTGTGGAGGAGGATCATCCTCCAAGTTCTTCAGGAATTGTCTGCAGGCTCCTGCACTGCCCCGTGCTTCTCCCTTGCCAGAGGCACCACAGGCCAGTGGGGCACATCTGGGCTGCTGTGTCTGGCTCTGGGGCTCCCTGTTGTGGGCAAGGAGGAGGAGCTGCCGAGGCTCTGCAGGACTGACAGGATGGGCTTTGGGGCTGTGAGGAGAAGCTGAGGGACCTGGGCTGCTGGACCTTCTGAAGAGGAGGCCCAGGGCTCATCCTGCAACTGCTGCAAGGGTGTTTTCAGAGAATCCCAGAATCAGCAGGGTTGGAAAAGACCTTGGACATCATCAAGACAGTTGTCTTCCCGGAGCCTCCTCTTCTCCAGGATAAGCAACCCAAACTCCCTCAGCCGCTCCTCACAGGACTTGTGTTCCAGACCCCTCACCAGCCTTGTTGTCCTTCTCTGGACACACTCCAGCCCCTCCATGACCTTCCTAAGCTGTGAAGCCCAGAACTGGACACAGCACTCAAGGTGCTGCACAACCAGTTCCATGAGCAGGGGAAGAATCACTGCCCTGCTCCTGATGGCCACACTGTTCTGATCCAGGCCAGGAGTCACTGGCCTTCTTAGCCATGTGGGCACACTGCTGGCTCATGTCCAGCCTGCTGTCCATCAGTTCCCCCAGGTCCCTTTCTGTCTTGCTGCTGTCCAGCTGCTCTGTCCCCAGCTTGTCCATTTTTTCCTGGAGAAAAGGAGTCTCAAAGGAGTCAAGGCAGTGTCAGAGCACAGTTTGGACTTGATGATGTCCAAGGTCTTTTCCAACCTTGCTGATTCTGTGATTCCCTGAGACCACCCTTGCAGCAGTGGCAGGATGAGCCCTGGGCCTCCTCTCCAGAAGCTCCAGCAGCCCAGGTCACTCACCTTCTTCTCACAGCCCCAAAGCCCATGCTGTCAGTCCTGCAGAGCCTCTCCAGTGCAGGGGACACCCTGGGCAACGGAATAGCAGAATCAATATGATTTTAGCAGATTTTATTGTTTACGTTAAATTCCAATTATAGATTCGAGCACTACTGTCCACACACACACAAGTGTCTCTCAATTGTCTAAGCCACTTGTTCCCGAGGCAGGCACACATCCTTCAGTACTTCTCATTGGTCAAGTATCCGTTATCGTGTTGTGTGTCCTCTAAGTTTTGCATTGTTTGTAAACAGTTTCTCAGGATCTTGATTCTTATTTGTAGTCCTGTTGTTATCTCAGTAGCTTTGTGGAATTCCTGAGAGCTCCTGGGCAAGGAGCCTCAAGCCCTGTCTTACAATACAAGAGGTAACCAAAAAAATGTATTCTATTACCATTTGTGAACACCAGCTGGGGCAGGTTGTTTATCTCTCCCATGACCCATCCCTCATATCTCTGAAGGTGATTTTCTCTTAATGGCCTAGCTGTTAAAACCAAATGGGGCAGTGTTCTTGATCTCTTCCATGACCCATCCTCCCTCCAGGGAGATATCTTCTGTTAATGGGCCATTGCACTTTGGGAAGGGCTCTGGTGACCCACATTTCCCCTGACCCATGCTGAGAAGTCATCTGTCCCTTTCTCTGCCCCTGGCAATGATGTGAGGTGGGACTGAAGAACATGAGGGTCTGGCCATGGTCCCATCATTGTATTTGAGCCCATCTCAGGTCATCTGCCCCAGCCCACAGAGTGTGAGCTCAGCCCTGACTCTGTCACAGCCGCTGTGCCTGAGCCTGCAAAGCCTCAAGGTCACTGTCATGGGTTAGCACAGTTTGGTTTTTAGTTAGGGAGGAATGTGAAGTATTACCCTGTCAGGACCTTGGAAATAGTTTTAGAAAGGAAAAGGACATGTCAGAAGCTGGTTTGGGATACTGGCACCTGCTTTGGCCACTGAGAATGTTGAATGTGACTTTGGGCAGTACCCATATAAATCCTGGGTTTGTCCAGGTCAGGCCCTTTTCCTCCTGGTCAGCTGAACAGGTAACATCGAGTGGGTCCTGCTGCTCCCCACACCCCACCTCCCCCTTCGGGGGGAAGCTCGCCCGAGGCCCAGCCCGACTCCATCGGCTCCCGGGGGGAGGAGAGGTTGCAGCTTAACATCAACCACTTTGAAAAAACCTCCCCGGAGCCCCCAGAGCAGGGAGGGATCTCCCCTGATAACAACTATGGGCCCGGTTTGGCCGAGGCTGCCCCGATTGTCACCGAGGGGTGGGCAGAGCTCTCCTCCCGCTCCCCTCCTCTGGTGTCTTCCAGATGGAGAAGAAAGAGTGGAGGGAGGAAACCAGGCTGATGTGAAATGGAGAGACTGCTGCCTGGAGCAGAAATCACATAGCCACTGCAGGCCTGGGCAGAGTTAACCCTGTCCTGGCTACATGGAGCTTCCAAGGCCTGACCCTTCCCTGAGAGAGAAAAGAAAGCGACAGAGGGGACGTAGGAAAGACACCACATGGAGTCAGTGGAGCAGGAGTGAAAGAACGGATAAAGATTATTAGAAGAGGGATCGAGGATGTTGACATTTTTAACCAAACTTTTCTGCTGTAAACTATGGAGAAATGGACTGTTTCTTGTAACATCTTAATGTTGTTTGGGGGAATGCTAGTTCTATTCAAAGTTGGGGATTGATATGATTGAGATTTAAGGGAGAATCGTAAAGCCCCTCACTCCTGGCATAAAAGGAGGTCTCAGCCTTTGAGACCAAGATGATTTTAGAGAGAAAGTGATTTGAAGCCCACGGCTCTTGGGGTAGAAGGAGGTCTTTATTTCTTTTGAGATAAAGACAGTTTTAGAGATAGCAGAGAATCCTTGTTTTATACTAGAAGAAGCTTTCTTAAACAGTATCCCAGATACACTGAGAGGCCCAGGAGTAGCCAGGGGAAAAGCTGCTAATGGGTGGAACAGCACAATCTGCAAAAATTCCAAGCAGCTGCAGATTTGTGACATTGAGAGCCCCAGGACTGCTTTTGTCTTGTGGCCAATGTGTCCATAAGACTCTAGAGAGACTCCTCTCCCAAAGTGATGAAAGATTATGTTTAAATGGTGAAACTGACTGAAAATCACAAGTTGTGTCTCTCTGTGTTGTTTGCAAGCAAGTTAACAGTTTGTAAGGGAAGGGAAGAGTATTTTGAAGTTGCATTTTGGATTTTTGGGGGTTTTTTCCCATCTTTTCTTTTCTTATTTTTTCCATTCTTTTAGTGTGTGTTAAAAAAAAAAATAAAATAAAAAAAAAGTGTTTTAAGCTTGAGCCTGCGTTGTTTCTACTTATCCTCTCCCACAAAAAGAGAGTTAACACTAAGATCACTAACTAAATTTAGCAAACAAAATTCTATGAATGTGTAGTCACTATATTAATTAGTGTTTCTGCCCAGTTTTAACTAAAACCATTACACCCTCCTATGGAAAAGAAATGTCCTTCTTGTCCAGGTGCCCATGGCCACAATTGGGATTCCACCTCCAGCATTGCCTGTTGTGAGAGACTGGAGGAGATTGTTGGCTGGAAACATTTTGTGTGTGAGGGAGGAAGGGTCAGGTCCAGCCTTGCCCTGCCCTGAAAGCCCAGCACTGCCCTGCCCTGTAACCCCAATCCCCCCAGAGCCTCTATCCCAGCCCAGCAGTGTCTGCCAATCCCTGGCACACCAAAGGCAATGCTCCACAGCCACCTCTGCAGCCCCCAGCCCAGCTCCTGAGAGACCAAGTGACCCGAAGTCCCTCCTGGGGGAAGGGCCCAGGAAGACCATGGGGTATTCAAGGCTGACCACAAGGCAAGCACACATCTTGACCCAACCTCCTCTTGGAATTTCTGTCTGAACACTGCTGGAATCCAGGAGTTGGTAGCTGTGTGGGTGTTTCTCTATATCTTATTTGTCTTTCTCTCTTTCTGTGTTGTCATCTTCAAATTCCCTCCTCTTGCTAATTTGGAGTAACTTAAAATTGAAGAGGCTTAGAGTTTGCAAAGTTGAATGGGACAAGTTAATGCTTTCAGAAGTGTTTCTTGTTAATTGAATATTGTATTAAAACTTTGCCAAAATTTCTCTGTTTTTTCTAAAGTTGTCAATAAAGTCTGTTTTGTTGTTTTGAGCTCCTGAGAATCTCTTGTTGCTATTTCTCCAGTGCATCCAACTCAGAACACTCAAACAATTGTAATTCCTTTTAATGTCTAAGTGAGAGAGTTTTTTGGGGGATGGGGGTCAGGTCTTGTCTGTCCTGCTTGGCACAGCCCAGGCAGGGCTTTCACAGCCACATTGCACACTCCATTTCCCACCTGCACCCGCTGGTGCCTCTGAGTTCTGCTTGCCCAGCCCCAGGGACGCTCCCCTTGTCTGCCCATTCCCCCACGGTCTCTGGGCAGGGATGGCCTCAGTGGGGGCTGCTGACAGCCTCAGACACCTGGAGGCTGCTGCTGGATTTGACTTCTCCAGAGGCTTCTTCAGCCTTCAGCTGTTCAGTGTCCCAGGGCTCATTAACATTCAGAATACCTTAACAGCCAAGCCTCTGGGAATAATTTGATTTAGGTTTTCAAATTTTTGTGGTTAATGAACTGATTTCTGAAGTGTATTCAAAGTGAATATATATTTACAAAAGGCAGTGAGGAAAGATTTTTTATGTCCAGTTCAGGTTTTGTTTCTGTTAATGCCTTGATATGTGCAATCTCCAGTTGACACTGAATCCAAGTATATTCGAATGCAGTTTGAATAGATACAAAAATAAAGACCCTTTATGTCTGACAATCAGTCAGACTCTGTCCTTACTCCTCTTCTCCTGACCTGGATTCCACTGGGCACGTATCTTCCTTTTCCATCCTCTTTCCCAGAGAAGATGCCTCTCCAGGCAAGCAGCCTTCTGCCTGGCCTGCTTGGCTTCCCACCTTTGGGAATCACCTGCTCCTGTGCCCTTAGGAGGTGATGTTTCCAAAGTAACAAGTGCTGATGGAGCCCAGCACGTGCAAAAGCATTTTTCCTGGGGACCTTGCTTGCCAATTCCCTGAGCAGTGTGAATTGTGCCCTGAGCTGAGGTTTTGCTGGTCCTTTTCCTCTTGTCAGAGGTTTGAAACTCAATTTACTTGTGGTGGCTGTGGCCTAGACGCCCGTCATTCTCCCCTTGGCTTAGGGCACGTGGGGCTGAGAGGGCGGCCTGGCTCTAGGGGGGCTGAGCTGGAGAGTGCTGGGCTGTGGGGGGCTCCCCCCTTCCTGGGAAGAGGGTCCCTGGGGAGGAAGAAGGGCCAGGCATGAGCCCCGAGGCCCCTGGCCAAGGGATGGCAGCAGGGGAGGCGTCTGTAGCGGATGCTGTCTGCAAGGAGCTGTGGGAAGGAGTGGCTGTGGGGCTGAGCTCAGGGAGGGCGTTCCCCCAGGCCCGCAGGCAGAAAGCCCTTGGCACAGAGCAGGAGCCAAGTTCCACGTCACCAGGAAGAGCCCCTCCCTCCCTCCCTCCCCGGGGCTGCCATGGTTCCCACAGGAGCTCAAGGCCATTGGGGACCATTTCCGCTCGCCGCCGAGCCCCAATGTGCCCTCACGAGGAGCGCCAGCATGAGGGAGGAGCCGCCATATCAGGGCAAGCCATGAGGGCCAAGTGGTCATCCCCGAAGAAAACTGAGGGGAACACTCTTGATTACCCCTTTTCCCAATACGTTTCTTTAGCTGAAGTTGCTGACAAGGAGCAGACTTGACAGCCCTGAATGGGTTGGCGGTTGTTTTATTCTCTATGGTTTTGGGTTGGAGAGGGTGAAACGGGAAAGCCTTACAACGACGATTGCTTGGGAGAAGATTCTAACAGCATGAAACCTATAAGCGATACAGAAATGAAAGCAAGCTTTGAGATGTAGGAAACCCAGCCAAGAAACAGTGACCGAGTTAGCTGAAGGCAAGAGCCCTGTTGTTTGAGCAATATCCCTAACAGACCAAGGGATGCCGAGGGTCCAAGGGGGAGCGTCCCTGCCAAGGTGGCAAGGAAAAGGAGTCTAGAAAGGAGCTTTTAGGGTTTGGAATGTGGCGGGAATGAGAACTTAGGCCTCTTTGTTCGGGCACGCTATTAGCTCTGGCCGGCAGCGTAAGCAAAGCTCTTGGACCGAGGAACTGTGCAATAAAGCCCATGTTTCAAGAGCTGCCCTGGACTCCAGAGATGTCTCATCTCTGTCCCTACACCCGCCTACAGATTTGGGGTGTTTTAGTTTTTGAGTCCTGTGTGTGACTGGGTGAAGTGGGTGCTGCAGGGGCTCAGGCAAGGCATCCAAAACGCTTGCCCCACACCCAAGGGTGCAGCAAGATCTGCTCCAGCTGTGGCCTTTGTGCAGGGTGCTTGGACAAGCACCAGCAGATGAGATGATGGCTCTCTGGGGAGAGAGAAGGCAGAAAGCGCCGGTCAGTTGCAGAAGGCTCCCGCCCAGCGGCTCCCGGCACCCACAGGGCCCGGGCCGTGCTG
>JAIXNV010001199.1:0-13832 GCA_020917445.1 Riparia riparia
ACAGGAATGCAAAGCAGCAGCAGCTCCCTATCCCTGATCCCACAGGAATCCCCTCTCCCCGTTCCCTTTAAAAGCCCCTCAAGCTGCTGGGCGAGTTCAGATTCCCTTGTTTTGTCAGGGTTAGAGGCTGGAAATAATCCTGGATTTTAATGTTTATTGGCACTTTGGAATGCTTGAATTAATCCTTGATTTTAATATTTACTGGCACTTTGGAATGCCTGGATTGTGCCCTGTAACTCCCTTTTTTTTTCTTTTTTTTCTCCTCTTGGAGGAATTGATACCTGTGAGGTGTGGTGCAGTCACCCCGTGGAGAAATTAAAGGAATATTGCAACGTGGTCAAAATCAAAATGTTTTGGTCTCTGCTCTTCAGCAGGAAAAGCATTACCTTTGCAGATGAGTTTAGGTAAGTATCCACATTTTCCAAAGGAGATTTTCCTCCCAAATCTTCCCAATGTGAAAATTCCTTGGCTGCTTCCAACAGGGCTCAAACTGGTGCAGAAATGTTGGAGTTTTTTTGAGGTCAGGAATACATGAATCCACAGGAAGGAAAAAAAAAACCAAACAGTATTAAAACCGAGTTTCTGAAGTTTGGGATCTTTGGGGAGTGTGAGGTTTGGAATCTCTGGGAAGCTGAATTTCAGGATTGCTGGAGGTGCTGGCGTTTCAAAAGCAGCAAAACCTTTGCAGCTCTTCTTTTTTTTAATTCTTCCCGTTTTTCTCCCTCTTCCTCTGAAGAGCTTGATGGGAATTTTTGAACATTCTCTTCCTTAGGTCTGACCCTTCCTTACATATTCCTGATCAAGACCCTTGTTAACACCTTGATTTTTATCTAAATAATCATTTGTTCTGTTTTCCACCAGCTCGCTGTTCATGGGTTGGAACGTGGATGCAATCTGGGAGTTCAATGTTTTGGAAGACCTTGTTGATTTAATTAAAAAAGTTGTCGTAAGTCCTGGATTTTAAAACTCTCTAAAATTCTCAAATATGTGTTAATTAAATCTGTCCCTTGAAGCATCTTGGGATTATATCCTAAATTAGACGTTTTCCTTTTGCTGGAGTGAAGACATTATTTGAGTTAATTCGATAATTTCCAGACAAGAAATTGTGACCTAGGCTTTATTCCAGTTGGGATAATTTAGGAAATATTTGCAGTCAGAAATAAAGTTGGTGGATGAATGACTTCAATATTTCTTTTTAATTTTCCCCCTTTTTTTAAATTTAAATTTGCTGTTGCTGTCTTAGAGCAGTGGAGGGGGGAGGATGTGAGGAATATCCTCAGCAGCTGAAGGGATTTGTTGTGGGATTTATTTTAAATGTAGCCAATAAAACATTTCTTAGGTTCATTTCTTGAAATTCCCCGCTCAACCCCAAGCCACACACACATATATATATATATATATATATATATATATATATATATAATTTTATTTTATTTTTAATTTAGGTATAACACATCTCTTATTTAATTTCTTTTTGATTTTTTTGGGTTGTGCATCCAAGAGTGAAGTGGATTTGGAGGAGGAGATTTTGGCCTGGTTTAATTGGATGTTTCTTTGCTATTTGGAGAGCTCTGAGGGGCTGAATTTCCTGAGCACATCTCACAGCATCCAGGATTTCCCTCTTCCCGTGCCAACATTGATTTTTTTTTTACAAAAATTGGGACTGTGACTGCCGTGGTGATGGGGAATTCCAGCAGAGCAGGAAATGTTCTTGATCTGAACCTGAGCAGGCAGAAATTCGAATTCTCACATCTCAATAACTGGATTTTCATTTATTTTGGGTTTTTTTTTCCTTTGTTCCAGAACATCCCACATTTCATCAGCGGCGTCCTGAGGATCGGCAGTGGCATAGAAAATGTGAGTTCCTGGGATTGTTTGGAAGATTCCCTGCAATTCCTCAGCCTGGAGGCAGAGTGGGGCTTGGGAAATCACCTGCTCCATCTTTTTATTTCCAAAAATCCACTTTCTGCTAGAACTGAACTCATTACGTGGAAACTTTGAACATCCTGAATTTCCCTGTGTTTAATCCTTTTTTTTCCTCTCTTGGTGCTGTCTGGGGCCTGTTAAAAAAACCCAAAAGCTAAAATAAAAGCGATGGATTTAAAAATCAACATTGCAGCAACAGGAAAAGCAGAATAAACACAACAGGGGATTCCCCATTGCTGTTAGTTTTGAGGAGATTTGTCTTAGTCATGTCATTTATTTTTTTAAATACTACTTTTAAGCCACCCTAAGAACTTTCTCAATCAAATTTTAGAGGGTTTATAAATTATTTTTTTTAAATTTCAGTCATCACAAGTTTCTGAGTCAAATTTTAGAGGGTTTATATTAATTTTTTTTAATAATTTCATCACAAGGAAGTTTCTCAATCAAATTTTAGAGGGTCTGTGTAATAATTTTTTTAATACATCACAGGGAGATTTCTGAATCAAGTTTTAGAGTGTCTCTAATAATTTTTTTAATGATCTCAGTCATCACAAGGAAGTTTCCGAATCAGATTTGAGGAGGTCTATAATAATTTTTTTTTCCTTGTTTCAGTCATCACAAGGAATTTCCTAAATCAAATTCGAGGGGGTTTATTTGTATATATTTTTTTAATAATATCAGTCACGAGGAAAACCCCTGAATCAAATTTGAGGGGGTTTATATATCATTTTTTTAATCATTTCAGTCATCACAAGGAAGTTTCTGAACCAAATTTTAGAGTGTTTATAATATTTCTCTTTAATAATTTCAGTCATCGCAAGGAAGTTTCTAAATCAAATTTTTGAGGGTTTATATTGTTTTTTTCTAGTAATTTCGGTCTTGACAAGGAAGTTTCTGAATCAAATTTGAGGGGGCTTATATAAATACATGTAATATATAATACATAATATGTAATATATATGTAATCTCTAATATGTAATATATAGTATATAGAGAGAGTATATGATATATATATTATAATATGATATACATAGTGTAATATATATAGTATAATATATGTAATATATATTTTATCTATAATATATATGATTTAATATATGTAAAATATAACGATTATAACTTATATAATTGAATATATATTATTATATATAATATATATTTCTATTTTAATAGATAGTGTGGGGATAGATATGGATAGATAATAATAGATATGGATAGATATTAATAGATATGGATAGCTACTAATAGATATGGATAATAATATATATGGATAGATAATAATAGATATTAATAGATATGGGGGGAAATATTTTTCAATCATTTCAGCAGCTTCTAAATCCAATTCTTGCATTTGAATGTCCTGGTTTTTCTCTGACTGTGCCCTGCTGGAGATCTCCAGACATTTGTATTTATTCCCCGTTGTCTGTTCAAGAAAAAAATCAGCTCAACCCCGAACAAAAGCAGAGGGGAAAGCCTCCAGCACTTTGTGTATCAACACCAATACAATTTCCTCATTTTTCTCTTTATTTTGATATTTTTTTCCCACCTGGGGCAGGGTTTTTTCCACCTGGAAGAGGCCGTGGACTGGATCAGGTGTGTGGGTGACTCCAGCATGCTGCACAACCTGGAGCAGCTCGCCGACTCCGGCCGCGTCAAAGTCGAAGTCATTTTTGCTGAATGTGAGTATGAACACGCCAGAAATGAGGGGGGAAAAGAAAAAAAAAACATCCCTTTGTGTTGCTTTTTATCTTCTTCTTTTTCTTGTTTTTTTTTTTTATTTTTTCCTTTCTTTGGCCGGAGTCAGGGTTAAATGCTCGAGGCGGGGTTTCGTGTTTGGAGGCAGATGTTTGTTAGTTTTTATCTGTATTTACGGTCTCACAGACTCTGAGTTCTGCAGCACTTGCAGGTAACAAACTGCAGAGTGGAGCCCTGTCTCCTTCTCAACAAGTTCCCGATTAAGAAATGCAGGTGGCTCAAAATTCAAAATCTTGTTTTCTCCACAGCAGCCTCCTTTGTGGGAATAAAAAGATATAAGCAGCTATGGAAAGGGAATTTTTGTGTGTTTTTGTGTGCTTCCAGACCCTCAGGTGATGCTGCCCTGCTCTGGGAGTACCTGAAACCACCCCAATAATCTGAATTTCCCTTTTCCTTCCCTCCAGAGGACCTGAAGCCTCCTCAATGGCCCAACTGAATTTTTAATTCCCCTCCCTGTCCCATCCACTCTGGGAAGTGCAGGATGCTTTTGGAGAGCCCTCAATCAGGATGGCTTTGGAGGACAAACCCTGTGAAGTTTTTGGTGCCCTTGTGGTTTTCTTGCCCAGAAAAACTCCTGGCTGCAGGTGGAAGAGGCTGATGTTTTCCCTGGGAGAGAACATCAAGGAGGCTGCACTTGTCCATTTCTTCTCTTAACTTATCACAGGAATGCAAAGCAGCAGCAGCTCCCTGTCCTTAATCCCACAGGAATCCCCTCTCCCCGTTCCCTTTAAATTATTTTTACTTGAATCAACCACCCCTGGCCCACAATGTGGATTTTTCTACCCAAAATCCCACCCAGAGCATGGAGAAGAAGGTGAAAAAGAAGGACTCAGCCTCTGCCCTGAATCCCCCACCTTGCTTTCTCTCTATTCCTGCATTCTAAACCCTTCAGCTGTGAGTTTTGCCCCCTGTGCTGTCACACACTTCTATCCCAACTGCACAGCCCCAATCCCAGCGCTGTCACTCCATTTTGGGAGCTGTTGCACGGCCTCAGGTCAGTGCAGTGTTTGCTGGGGGCTCGGTGCCTGGCAGCACAGGAACTCTGCAATTCTCAGAGCCCAGGGCTCCAACATCTTTGCTTTTAAAAATCATGAAATAATTCACGTTCTTGTTTTCATTCCGGGCTTCTCTGAGGGTCAAGAATGAATTTTGAAGGCTCCTGGTGCCAGATTTGTTACAGTTATTATTTTGAAGGCTGCTGTGTCTGAATTTGTTGCATTTTTTCCCTCCTGAGTCTGGTTTTTGCTGGCAGACAGGAGCAGAGCAGAGTTTTTAGTGGCAATTCCTCACCCTCTTGCGTTTTCCTGAATTTTGCCTCCAGGGGCAGCTTGCATCCTCAGAGTGGCGTTGGGTGATCGGGATTTACTGGAAGATTTTAAAGCTCTGACCTGTGAGAGCTCCAGGAAGGTGAGAGAAGCTCTCAGGATGGGTTTGGATTTTATTTTATTTTTTTTTTTGGGGGGGGGAAGTTCTAATTATCAGGGATTGTAAAAATACCCACATTATGGAAGAGAAGTGTTGCGAAGGCTCGAGGTGTTTAATTCTGGCATAAATAATTCCCTTTATTATGTGAAATAATGAACTTCAGGCTGCTGAATTAAATGAGTGGGTAAGTTGTTTGTCCTTGGTCTCACAGAAAAGTGAATTCCTGAAGCAGAGAGGAAATGCTGAATTTTCCCAAGGAGCCCTGGCCTCTGCCATCGTGTTTTACACCAAAGCCATGGACTTGTGGTAAGAACTGATCCCAGCTTCTTCACATTTCTCCTCATTTTGGACGTTTTTGCATCAGCCACTTCAATTAGAGGCCAAATGATACTTGATTTAAAACAAAAAAACAAACCAAAAAAGCCCCATAACTCATTTTTTATTCTCATTTTTTCTCCGTTGCTGCTGGGGGTTTTTTTTTTGTGTTTTACTGCTCCAAAAGTCCTAGGATTTGAAATGACCAAGAGGAAGAGGAGAAAGAAAACCTGCAATCAAAAGAATCATTTAAAGAAAAACCACTTTGGGTGTTTGTCCTCGAAAGGCTCATTTGCAAATATTGCCAATATTTACCGTTATTTATCTTTATTCCCATGATGCAAAAGGAATAATGAAGAGCAAATATTTCACTGCCTGCTCTTGGCAGCTCTCAGCCTTTTATTTCCTTTTGAAGTCCTTGTTTAATTTCTTCCCTAGAGGCATTTCCTGAAAGTCTCTGGAGACTTTCCTGAAGGGAGAAAGGGATGAAATGGGAATTTTTTTAGGGCCTTTTCCCCCCTTCCCTTGGTGCGTTCCCCATTGGTGCTGTGCTCGTGAAAATGCTGATTTTACTCATCCTGGTGCCTGTGAAACACAGGGAAATGGATCAAATGGATCAAATCCCCCCTTGCACAGAACCACGTTGTGCGAGGAGTTGGATTGTTCAGTTTTGAAGCCTTTGGCTTTACAGTTACGCCCTGAAGAAGATCAGGAGAAATAACTGGATTTATTTACCCTCCCTTTTATCCACACCACGCATTTGAATCAATCAATTCCTAACATTCTGTGAATAAATCCATTTTTACCATTGTAAGGAGCATTCCCAATGACAGCTTGTGAATCCCTGGGGGATTTCTGTGCGGGGTTTTTGCGGGCAAGTCTGGTGAAAACTGAATTTTTTTTTTCTTCTCCTCACTGTTTTCAATTGGAATCCCCATTATTAACCCTTCATAATCTTATTTTTTCCAAGGCCTGTAAACCACCTCCTGTATGGGAACCGAGCTCTGTGTTACCTTCTCACCAGGCAGTACGAGTGAGTAACCCCTGAAATGCTGGGCTGGGCTGCTTTCAAAATAAATAGGGGAAATTCAAAATGAGGGACATTGAAAAGAGGGGAAATTCAAACCGGGGGACATTTGTAAGAGAATTGGAATTTTTAAAGCTAAAACACTAAAATGATTTCTGCTTATGTGCCTGTGGTTAGTTGGGATTATGGATTTGCTCCATCCTTGGAAGTGTCCAAGGCCAGATTGGAGCAGCCTGGGATGGGGGAAGCTGTCCCTGCTCATTTTGGGGTGGAAAATGAGATTTAAAGTCTTTTCCCACCCAAACCATTCCATAGTTCTGCGAGTGCTGTTTTATTCAATTGGCTTTTATTGTATTTGTATTTATGCTTTTTACACCAGCCTTGGGATTTTTTTTTTTTTTTTTTTTTTTTTTGAGGTATACATAATAAATTCCTCCTCTTTCCCTTCCCTTCTCTCAGGAAAGCTGTAATTGATGGAAAAAGAGCCATAGTCCTCAAGCCTGATTGGCCAAAGGTTGGTTTCTTACATGTTCCAAAATCAGCTCCTTTTTTTGGCATTTTAGGGCACGATGAGAGCCCAGAGCTGGCTTTTAATGAATGAACACAGAGCTTTGGTGGCTGAGAATTCTGCCAAGTGCAGTTTGCTTGGGGTTTTTTTTAGGTTTAAAATGATATTTTTAAGGTGCCTGGCAGTGTTGGTACGAGGTGCTTGGCACGGGTAAAGAGAAGAAAATGTTAATTATGTTGTGAGTTAATCAGAATGATGAAAAAAAAACCAAAAATCCTGATTAATGCCAACAGGTATTTCCCAATATTCCTGGCCTGAAGGAGGGTAAATAAGGGATACTTAGAAAATAGCAGTGTAGCTGAGGTAAGGGGGATAAACTCGCTCTTTTCCAAAGCAGAGAAAGTGAAAAAAAACCCCCAAATACCCCCCAAAGCCACCTTTTTTCACTCTTTCCAGTGATTTATCCCTGCTTCACTGTGCTGAGCAGTGAAAAATCTGATCCTTCATCAGCTGAGAGCAATTCCCTTCGTGGATTATAAACCAAAAATTCGACTTTCCGCTGCCGCTGCAGCAGATTTTGGGTGGAAATCCCTCTTCATCTGGGTGTTGCTAAAGCCTTGAAATGTCATTTTTTTTTCTTTTTTTGTCCTGCCAGGGTCACCACCACTACTGCAAAGCTCTGGCACTGCAGGGCAAAGCTGATCTGGCCCTGGAGGCCAACAAGAAAGCTCAGGAGCTCTGCCGGAATCACCCCGAGGGGCTCAAGGAACTCGTGCAGCAGTGTGAAAAACTCAAGATAATCGTGCAGGAAACCCCTGGTAATCGGTGCTGGTTGGAAAATCGGGAGCTTTTGCTTTATTTATAGGGCTGATTTGTTTTTCTGGTTTTTAATTTAATTTATTTAAAAAAATTTAATGTGTTTTAAAATATTGGTTTTCAATTTTTAAAGTTTTTTTTAAAAAAAATTATTTCATATTTTTAATTTAGCTCGTTTTTAAATTTTTAATTCGCTCTGGTATTTAATTTAATCCCAATTTTGGTTTTTTGGGTTTATTTTTGTAGGTATTAAACATAAAGAGAAGGTGAAGAGAGTTCTGAATGAGAGGAGGTAAGGAATTGGCAAGTTTGCTTTGCTTTTAATTGATTTTATTTTACATTAGCAACGTTTAGTATAACGTTTAAGTGCTGCATAATGTGGATATTGCATAGATTTTGTTGTTTTATCAGTTGATAAAAAAGGAAGTAATGAACTGATCAGGAGTGCTGGGGATTGCTAAGAATTAAATAAACTTGAATATCCAAAGCAGTATGGGCAGCAGGGCTAGGGCATTTTTAACAATTAATTGCCATTATTCATTTATAAGAAATGAATTTAAATACCTAAATATATAAATTTAGTCATTCAATTCCAGTCCCTTTTGTAGAAAATATTGTTGGGCTTGTTTTTTTGGTTTTTTTTTTTTGCTTGTCACTGCACCTTTGCACAAGTTTGGACTGTGCAGTTTGAAGATGAAATCTTTTAAAATGGGGTTGCACACCTCTAAAAGGGGTGAGATTAATCTGTATTAATCTGGGGGTTTTTTTGTGTCATATATGTGAAAAATACGGGGAAAAGCACAGGGATTCTCTCTTTAGTTTGTAATAATCTGTATTTTTGTGTTGTGCACGTGTTAAAGGTGGAGAAAAGTAGAGGCATTCTCTCTTTAGTTTGTAATAATCTGTATTTTCATGTCATACACATGTTAAAGGTGGAGAAAAGCACAGGGATTCTCTCTTTAGTTTGTAATAATCTGTATTTTCATGTCGTCCACATGTAAAACATGGAGAAAAGCACAGGGCTTCTCTCTTTAGTTTGTAATAATCTGTTTTTTCGTGTCGTGCACGTGTAAAACACGGAGAAAGACACAGGGGTTCTCTTTTCCCACAGCAGATGCTGCACTCATAAATCCCCTTCAAGAACCCCCCAAGAACAGAAAGGAGTGGAGAAAGAGAAGAAGAAGAAGAAGAGCCAGGCTGAGCCCAAACAAACCCACGGTCCCCAAAACCACAGTGCCAAGGTGAGCTGGAGCTGCAGGAATTCCATCTGCAATCCTGGGATTCTTGCAGCAATTCTGCATTTTCCTGGGATATTTCCTTCAAACCCATCACAGAAACTGGGATTTTTCAGGAGGTGGGAGGAGGAGGAGATGACCACTGTTGTGTTTTGGCTTTTAATTTTTTTTTTTATTTGTAGCTTCTTTTGACTTGAAACGAATTATAAACAGTTATTAATTTAAAGAGAGATTTGTGCTGTTTTTGTCTCTGCTGCCGTTATTGTAAGATGGCAAATGATATTTTATATATTAAATATGATATAATTTATATACAATAATATTTAATATATATCATATAATATATACAATATATGTATAATACAGTCAATATATACAATATACGTATAATATAGTCAATATATACAATGCATACATATGTGGGTAACATGTATGTAATATACATTGGAATATATTCTGGGTTTATTCCTCAATGCAATATAATATATATCATATAGTATTAACAATTCTATATTATTATATATTATTAATATATGTTTTTATATATTATATATAGACAGTATATATTTAAACCGTATATTTTGTACATATAAAATCCGCATTACAATATTGTAATACCTATTTATATTTTATAATTCAGCCCGTGGGCTGCACTATAAGAAAGCTGCCGAGTGCAGGAACTGCTGATAAATAAAGTGAATTTCCAGGCAGGCCGGGCCCATTCCAGCCGAGCTGTTTGTGCTCTCGGAGCAGGGGGAGGGACCCGGGCTGTGACGCAGCCCTGGGAAAACGAAACCAGAGCAGGAGGGCAGGAAATGGAAATGTTGAAGTTTGTTGGCAGAGAAAAACAGGCTGGGGAAGGCCCCAGAAATGCTCAGGGGTTTTCTTTTCTTTTTCTCCCAAGAACCTCTCTGCAGGTCTGGAAGTTTGGCTTCCCCCAGGGTGAATATTTCTGTGGGGAACATCTCTGTTGGCAGATTTGGAGATAATCTAAACTGGGACAAACTGGGGAGGGAAACCATTACAGAAGAACTTAGAACAATTCCATTCATCTAACCCAGCACATTCTCATTTCTTTCCTTGCTGAGGGGTTTGGGGTGGGGTTTTTGGTTTTTATTTTGCTTTGTTTACGTGCAGTGAGGGGGATGGATCTGAGTTTTGTAATCTGATGTTTTTGCCATCAGGTGACTGAGCCCCAGAAAACAGAAGGCAAAGTTTCCACGCCGGAGCAGCCTCCAAGTGAGTTGATTTTTGCTTTTTATCAAATCTGAGGCACTTCTTCCTCTGCTGCTGCCATAATTAATAAATAGAAGTGTGTTTTCTGTCAATTCCACAACCATAAGCAATCATCTTCTTCATCCTTCTTAGTCACCTCTGCATTTCTGTCTTAATTCCTCAATGCTTTCGTAATTTGAATCTCCTTGACTGAGTTCGGGATCGAAACTGGAATTAAAGAGGAAAATCTGAGTCACAGGCTGGAAATGCTTTCCCTCCTCCTAAGCCAGGATCTGAAAGGATCTAAATCAAGGAAAAAATCCGTGTTTTCAATATTTACAATTAATTTGTGGTTAATGAAAGCTCCATCAGAAAACAATTCTGCAGCTAAAGAGTGGAGGGGCCTCAAAAAGTGGATATTTAGCTGCAGACTTCGAGAGGTGTGGGATTTCTTGCTCATGTTTGGGGGTTTTTTAATTAATAAATCATTTTATTGAGAGAACTCCCAGCCCCCAAAACTCCTCCAGTGCCTGAGTTACTTTTATGCACTGAAAGTGAAATTTCTGAGCTTCAGAGGGAAATCCTTTCCTAAATTTTCCTGGGGGATTTTTTACCACCTGCTCTCACTTTGGTGCCTTTTCCTGACATATTGAAAAACCTGAGGAGATGGCAAAGCACAGAGCGCTTGAAATCAGATTTTAGGAGACCACTGAAGGTGTGCATCAGAAGATATTATTTGGAAATGAGCAGTAAGGAGGAGTGATGCTGATCCTGTGAGCTCTGTGAACCTCTGGAAGGGTTGAAGGATTTCTTGGGAGGTGGGAAATGTGGGAAGGGAAATTGTTTTTGTGGGAAAGATGTCGAGCGGTGATGGAGGAAGGAAGGAAGACTTTGCTTCTTCTGGCAGAGCTGGGATTGTTCAGCCTGGAAAAGCTTTTGGGGGCTGGAGAGGGACAGGGGACAAGGGATGGAGGAGCAGGACACAGGAGGATTTGATGGGATACTGGGCAGGAATTGTTCCCTGGGGGGGTGAGGAACTCCTGCCTTTCTAAATCCCTTCTCCAGGAGGAGTCTGGCTGTGGCTGGATCCAGGTTTAGTGCCAGACCTGGGCACTGCTTTGTGCCCAAGCCTTTCCTGGGGTGGAATTGATCCTTTCAGTGTGAATTTGGGCGAGTTTGTCCCTCAGGACGAAGGATGGCAAACCCAAGATATTGATAACGGGTGAAAGAAATCCTGGTGGAGCTGATGATGGGAGGAAGGGATTTTAATCAGTCTGTTACACAATGTAAGTGGTTACAACTTATATTTTGGTGCATTGCTCGAAGGCTCCAGGGAGACCTTTGCCTCAGTCTTTATTGGTAGGACAGCTTACCCTCAAGGCAACTGTCCTCAGGGGTTGGTAGGTGGTGCCAGGGATCAGAATGGTCCTCTTGTTATCCAAGAGGAGGCAGTCAGAGAACTGCTGGGACATTATAAATCAATGGGACCGGATGGGATCCACCCTAGGGTGATGAGGGAGCTGGCAGATGAGCTTGTGAAGCCGCTCTCCATCATTTATCAGGAGTCGTGGCTCACTGGCGGTGTTCCAGGCGATTGGAAACTGGCCAATGTGACACCCGTTTACAAAAAAGGTAGGAAGGAGGATCCTGGTAATTACAGGCCAGTTAGCCTGACCTCAGTGCCAGGTAAGATAATGGAGCAGTTCATACTGAGTGCTATCACACAGCACTCACAAGATGGCCAGGGTATCAGACCCAGTCAGCATGGGTTTACAAAGGGTAGGTCATGTCTGACCAACCTGGTCTCCTTCTATGACCAGGTAACTCGTCTGGTAGATGCAGGAAAGGCTGTGGATGTTGTCTATTTAGACTTCAGCCAGGCCTTTGATACTGTCTCCCACAGCATACTCCTAGATAAGCTGGCAGCCCATGGCTTGGACAGGAGCACTCTTGGCTGGGTTAGGAACTGGCTGGATGGCCGGGCCCAGAGAGTGATGGTGAATGGTGCAGCATCCAGCTGGCGACCAGTCACCAGTGGTGTCCCTCAGGGGTCTGTATTGGGACCAGTTCTATTTAATATTTTTATAGACGACATGGATGAGGGCATTGAGTCCTTCATTAGTCAATTTGCAGACGACACTAAGCTGGGAGCTTGTGTTGATCTGTTGGAAGGGAGGAGGGCTCTGCAGAGACCTAGATCGGTTGGATGAATGGGCAGAGTCCAACAGCATGAAGTTTAATAAGTCTAAGTGTCAAGTTCTACATTTTGGCCACAAAAATCCCCTACAGCGTTCCAGGCTGGGGACAGTGTGGCTGGACAGTGTTCAGGCGGAAAGGGACCTGGGGGTGCTGGTGACAGCCGGTTGGATATGAGCCAGCAGTGTGCCCAGGTGGCCAAGAGGGCCAATGGCATCCTGGCCTGGATCAGGAATGGTGTGACCAGCAGGAGTAGGGAGGTCATTCTTCCCCTGTACTCGGCACTGGTGATTCCACATCTTGAGTACTGTGTCCAGTTCTGGGCCCCTCAGTTTAGGAAGGATATTGAGATGCTTGAGCGTGTCCAGAGGAGGGCAACGAGGCTGGTGAAGGGCTTGGAACACAAGCCCTATGAGGAACGTTTGAAGGAGCTGGGGTTGTTTAGCCTGGAGAAGAGGAGGCTTAGAGGTGACCTTATTACTCTCTACAACTTCCTCTACAACTACCTGTTGTAGACAGGTGGGGGTCGGTCTCTTCCACCGGGGTCACAAGGGACACAAGTCTCAAGCTACGTCAGGGAAGGTACAGGTTGGATATTAGGAAAAAAATTTTCACTGAAAGAATAATAAAGCACTGGAATTGTCTTCCCAGGGAGGTGGTGGAGTCACCATCTCTGGATGTGTTTAAAAAAAGACTGGACATGGCACTTAGTGCTATAGTCTAGTTGAGGTGTTAAGGCATAGGTTGGACTTGATGATCTTAGAGGTCTCTTCCAACATCATTATTCTGTGATTCTATGATTCTGTGATCCTTTTCCAGGGCCTAAAGAGGCTCCAGGAGAGCTGGGGAAGGACTTGGTGCCAGGGCTGGAAGGACAGGACACAGGGAACGGCCCTGAGCTGGAGGAGGTGATGCTGATTCCAGCCAGAACCAAGCTCCATACCCCAGGCTGAAGGATTCCAAAGCAGCCATTCCTTACCTTTAGTGCTGAACACCCCGAGAGACCTCAGCACCGCTGCTGGAATTCTTTTCCATGGCCCTGTTGCCCAGACGAAGGAACACAAACTAACAGAGTAGTTTATGCGGTGCTTTATTTGGGGACCCGGGGACTTGTGTCCCAAATCAGAATCCCGCCAACCCTCATTTTCTTACAGCTTTTTATACTATTTCTTACAGATTACATCATCAACGTACGTGTTATACATGACATTTCAGTTCAACATTAATCTTGTGAATTTCTATAGGCTATACATCTTCTAAACATTTACTTCCCTAAGCTACTTCTCCTTATCCCGTTCCCATAGTCTACCTCCCACATCAAAGGCTCCCACCATTAACTCTATTCTTGTTCAACTATTGCATTCACAGCAATCATCTAACCGCGACGTCCCGCTCCGTTCCTCCTGCTTCAGTG
>JAIXNV010001200.1:1689-13832 GCA_020917445.1 Riparia riparia
TTTTTTTTTTTTTTTTGTTTTTTTTTTTTTTTTAAAATTTCTATTTCAGTTTTCCCTGTATTGGTTGGTTTCCAAGGCAATATTACTCTATTTTCAAACTCTGTTCACATAAATGTTCAGACAAGAATAGAGTTTTGACCTGTGGGTGATGTTGAAAATATTTGATCTCACATGTCAGCATCGTTGCTCTCATGATTCTCATTACCTTGTGTCTTATAACTGCATAGCTGTCCTAAAATTAGTACGTCACGACTTACGGCAAAAGTTACTGCTTTTGCATGCTATTTCTTTTTTCAGGCTTATCAAAATGTGCTCAATTATAACAGCAGAAAACATCCATTTAATTCCCTCTGCTGGTTTTTAACTCTCCCATTAAGGTAGTAGCTGTGGTCATTCTTGTACATAACTGTGAAGAGCAAAGCCAAGCAAGAGTACATTCTTTCAAGCACTATGACTGGGAGTGTCACAATATGCAAGGACTCCTAAAGCATTGATTTTTGGAGCACTGGTTATGCATTTTTCCTTCTCACTTGTTTAAATATTAATTTAGCTATCAATTTCATATGAATTTAAAATAAAATATTACATATTTTATAATTGGGAACTTGATCTCTTGTTTTCATCAACTTTCTTTTTATTCTCCTCTCATTATCATCAGTTCGCCAATCAATTTTCATTTAAGCAAGTTAGATAGTCATTCAAAGATTCTAAGCTGAACATTATCACACAAAGTGAATCAATATTGTCTTGCTTGTACAGAAGTGATTAGTGAATTATTTATTAAAAGTCACAAATTACCAGAATAAGCACCTAATGTGCAATAACACTGTGTTTTACAAGGAAAGGTACAATTTCATGTTATAAGGAGTAATATCACTGCACTTTTTGTAGTTTAGTACAAAGAAGAGAATTATATTTTCTTTAGATTGTAAAATAGCTCAAATGCCTACTTCCAAGGGAGCATCTAATGGAAAATAAATTTATATATATAGATATTTGAGATTTTATTTTTTAAAAAATTAAGCATAAATGTTACTTATTAAAAACAAAAGAAAACAAAAACAAAACAAAAACAAAACAAAACCTTCTCTAAATGAAGCTCTGATTATAACAAAATCTTCCATAACATCTGTGGATAAATTCATTCACAAGGATAAAAATATTTTATCTAACTCTTTATTTCAAATGAGTCTCTCTGTGTGAGATATAAAAGTTTAGCCACAGAAGTCATGAACAACCTCTACAGGCTACATCAACAGTTCATGAATATTTTAACATGTTTTTAAAGTTATATTGCTAGTGTTATATTTTCATTAGATTAATGAAGATGGTAACAAAGTGAAAGAGGGAGAGAAATAGGAGGATGTCAAGTAACCTGCGTTAAGAATATCCTAAGGAGCAGATATCTTATTGAATAAATAACGTTTAAATTCTTCCTGCTAGTTTCTAGTCTTAGAACAGTTTCAGTGTTTGATCTTGTTTCTTCCTAAAAGATGGTCTCTATATACCTGCCTCTAGTATTCAGAATCTAGACATGTCTTCTTAATGCCCATTAGGTATTACCTTTCTTCCATTCAGCTATTATGCCAATTCCAGCCAGCAGTTGCCTGCTTTTAATTGATTTCTTTAGACTTAGTATCGGATTCTCTCTGAGTAGTCATTCTTAATGGCTCTTTAGGGTTTAATGAATGAACCAGTAAGCAATATAGACCATCATCAGCAAATACACTGTGTAAAGAAATACCCTGTATGATATAGTTCTTTAAAAATCTAACAGACTATCTATTACCCTGCAGCTTTCATGTATCTGAACAGCATGAGGGACAGCCTTCAAAGCCAGTGGCAGACAGCTCTGCATCTCAAACCCTTGTGGTGATAGCAACCACTCACTTTCTTGCTTGTGCAACTCAACAGCCAGACATCCAATCACATTTTGGATAGAGCTGTGAGTCTGCTGGGAGAACTAGGTCACTTGCTAAGTTTCCCACAGCCCTGGTTTCTGGCAGTGGGGTTAAATAAATATCCTGGATAAAAAAAATGGCTTGGAGTCATCCAGCTAGATGAAATCACATCATACCAGATTAGGGTAAACTGAAGCTCTTCTTGAAAACCTCCAAAATGGTAACATGTCTAAAAATAGTTGTATAAAAAATAAGCAAATAAATAAAAACTTTGTTCTGTTTACATGGCAACTATCAGAAAAGTCTGTCATTCTATCTTGTTTTGGCTTTCCTATCTTGACCAAGGGGGGGGAAGAAAAAAAAAAAAAACAACCAAAAAAATCCAGGCTTTGGTTATAACTTCTCTCAAGTGCTTGGGAGAATACTAGCCTTTACAGACTTCTTCTTCTGAGATATTTGAGAAACTATCAAGAATAACTTCTAAAGAGCTGCTGGTGAACAGTATCCATGTGAACAGAAAAACAGCCCTTTTGAGTTTCTTTTTTGATAAGAAAAAGAGCGGTAGAGACACACCAGCAATTAGGAGGACCATTGGGATGGACAAAAGGAGTGAAAGGAAAATCACCAAAGTATCTTATGAGTAAATAATGATAGCATTTCTGGTACATTTCATGGGTTTTTTAATATTAAATTAACTTTCTGAAAGAAATACTGCTCAGGGGTTTTTTTGGTGTGTTTTTTTGTGGTTTTTTTTTTTTTTTTTTTCCTTTTCTTTTTTTATTTTTTTACTGTAAATAGAAATGAAAGTAATAATTGATCCCAAACAAATCACTTCATTGGGAAGATATTAAAGTTTAAAAATTGTAAAGAAAAAAAAAGTCAGAATCCTGAACAAGAGAAAAAAGAGCTCAGTTACACAATATGTGAGCATTCTGTGAGCTGTTGGAGTTTCTTATCTCTCATTGAACATACAGATTCATATGAGGACTGAACAAAAAGGCACAAAAGAAGAATAAGGAAGAAGAACATTTTATTCAAAATAAAGTAGAAATTCAATTTTCAACTTTTCTCTTATCTTTTTTTTTTGGTTTTATCTTCCACAGCAGAAGGAGGTATACACAAACCCTATTAAATTAATCACTTCTACATCTTAAAATTAATGAATCATAATTGTGCTACATTAATCCACTTTAGGTCATGATTGACACTTAAAAGCTGTGTCCTGATTAGTTATTTTGGTGGTTTGGATTATATTATTGCTATTCACCAACCTTCAGCAATGTGTCTTTGTAACATAATCACTAATAACTCCATGACTATCCAAAAGTTATGATGAAAAAAGTAAATGGGTGCAATAAGTAATAATTGCTTCATCTATTTGCATCCTTCCCATCTCACAATTTAGCTTCTAAATAAGTCTTTTCAACTTCAGTTTCTTTTTTTCACTTTGCTTCTCCATCCCTTGAACATTTAACTTCCCATGATACATGCCTGATAAAAATCTGAATGGTAAAAACTCTGTATGAATCAACAGAGTTTGACTACATAAAAATTGCCTTTTTTTTCCTCACACAGGCTAAATTAAAAAAAAAAAAAAAAAAAAAACAACAACAACAACAACACCACAAAACCAAACAAAACAAAAAAAAACCACACAAAAAACCCAAAAAACCAAACCAAAACAAAAAACAAACAAACAAACAAACAAACAAAAAACCACAAAAAACCAAACCAAACCAAAACAAACACACCTGAATGTTTGAGGTTGAAAAGAACATTTGCCATTCACCTTGTCTAAACCCCCTACACAAACAAGGCCATCTAGAGTCAGTGGCCTCAGACTACATCCAGGCAGCTTTTGAAAATCTCCAAGGATGGAGACTGCACAACCTCTCTGAGAAATCCGAGGCAGTGCTCAGTGCTGAAACTCACACCAGGTCATGTGAAAATCTGATACACTGCTCAAGGATTTTACAAGGACAAAGCATTTCCCAGAAGAGTGGTTGTTATCATGAGAAGATAAAGTTTACGTAAGAGAAGGCTTACATGTTTAACAGTACTACAGATATGAAAAACAACATAGAATCCATTTCCTATAGATGATGATGTATTAGACTAGGCTCCTGCCTTTTGAAAAGGTCATAGAATTTGTGACCTGAATGTCAGATGGTAGTAGGAACACGAAAGACAAAACTTCTTTTTGTAATTGAAGAAGTGGTGATTTTTAATGCTTAATTATTATACAAGTTATAAATTCTATATATTTAAAGGTAGCAATATAAACTTTCTTTAAACTTATAGGGAACTTTTAATATGAACAAAAACCCAATCCTGATTAAACTAGGGGTTAACCAGATGAATAACTGCAAATTAAGGGAAAATTATTTCAAGGGGAAAAAAATAATTTTATTATACAAAGAAGTTACCTCCTTTGCTGACAATTTAGGAAGATAAGAAAATTTGCCCTTGTGTTTCCCAATGGGAAAGAGCTCTTTAAATATACAAAATGTCACACAAAAAAGAAGGGGTTTTTTTGTTTTTTTTTGGTGGGTGGGTTTTTTTGTTATTTTTAATAAAGAGGGTGTGCGTGAGTAGAGAGATGAAGGCTTTCAGAACCAAATAAGTTGCTTTGCACTCCAAGTCTCCAAATCTAACACTGGCAGTACAACTCAGGATAATCCTGTAGAGCAAAGAGCAGTGTCTAGAAGCAAAATTTTAAGTTGAACGTTTATTTTGTTATGCTTTATGCACAATTTTTGTTTCTTAAATTTGTAACTTGGGGGTTAATTTACTCCTCCTCTAGTTTATATATGAGCTAATATTTCTGACATAATTTTATTATCAATAAAGTGAAAAAAAAATGGGGGAAAATTTAACTCATTCTGCTGTAACAGTCTAAATTATGTCAGAGGAATTGTTCACTAGAAATATCTGTTTCTCTGGAGAATAGCAACCAGGGTAATTTTAGACATCTACACTGCTGTCATGGTTTAGCCCCAGACAGCAACTCATCCCCATACTGCTTGCTCACTCTCCCTGCAGTGAGATGGGGAAGAGAAAGAGGGGTAAAAGTGAGAAAATTCATGGGTTGAGGTAAAGGCAGTTCAATAGGTAAAGCAAAAGTTGCATATGCAAGCAGGCAGGTGTTCAGCCATCTCTAGGAAAACAGGGCTCCATCACACACATAGGGCACTTGAGAAGACAAATGCCATCACTTCAAATGTCTTCCTTTGTTTTCTCCTTTGCCCAGCTTTATCTGAACATGGCACCATACAGTACAAAATATACATTTGGTCAGTTGGGGTTGGCTGCCCTGTGTCTTTTCCCAACACCTTTTGCACACCCAGCCTAATGTCTGCTTGGGTGGGGCATGAAGCAGAACACTCCTTGGTTCTGGGTAAGCCCTGCTCAACTATTAAAACAAACAAACAAACAAACAAAAACACAAACAAACAAACAAACAAAAAAAAACAAAAAAACAAAAAAAAACCCACCACACCTCTATAGTATCAAGAAGTTTTCATTGGAAAACCAGAACAACTATAGTAGCTACTATAAAGAAAACCGACTCACAACCATATCCATTACAACTGCGGATATAAAATTTATGGGAGATGGATGTCACTCCAAATAAAGCTTCTTTTTTGCTTCACTATTACAAGTGTGTGGTGCCAGTAGTCTATGAGAAGAAGGATGTCTTAAGAGACCTGATCTCATTTACATAACTCAAAGAGCTGGTGTATACCTCCTGCCTGCCTGTAGTGTGCAGTCATGTGTTAAATCTTTCAAGATCATACTCAATCTAAACCATGCAAAGCTTTGAAGACAGAAGAGATACCACACAGATACTTCTGACAAATGTTGCTATAATATTTCTTATTTAATATAGTTAGATTTCATAACTGGTGATGTAAAATAACAGCACAGATTCACTATTAGTCAAATCCTATAATGTTAGGAGTTACAATATAAGGAAAGATAGACTGTAATCACAGTCTTTTTATTATGTATAGATTTAAATAAATAAACCTGACAGAAGCTACTGATTAGTCTTTTAGTCTTTGGGTTTTAGGACTAAAACTTACAAGTTCATTGTCATAATGTGATGTAGCATAATGTGATGAAGAAGTAACTGCCTCTACTTTCTCATAGAAGTAAAAAGCTTGGTAGATGAAACTTACCAAGTGTTCTCAATTGTTTAATTATTCTCTTCCTTTAATGATGCTAAATAACCAGCTGTTCCTAACTGAAAAAGAATAGAGTGAATACAGAAAATTTCTGAAAGCATAGGTTTTCCATCCCAAGTAATGCTTTAGACATTCTTGAAATTGCTTACTAGTCTGATAGCAAGAAAGACCTGGTCATATTTAATTAAATTCTGTTTCATCTAGTCAATGTAAAGTCATAATATCCTGGTTAATATTGTATAGCATATATTGAAACATGGTATTTGTCTGTGATTCTTATGTCTAATTCTTGAAACTGTCTTGCTATTTTTTGTTAATTATTCCAGTGTGTTCACCCCTGAAGGCATACATCATTGACAAACATTTTTTTAAAAGATTTTTTGTTGTTGCTAAATTACAAGCAAGCAAATATTAATCTGAAACTCAGCTCAAGCAAGCATCTAATGCTTCAGACCATAGCAGCTGCTAGACAGCAGAAGCCAGAATCAACAAATCATACAACATTCTGCTTGCATTTCTCTTTCTCGTGTCTGTAAGTGACAATTCTGCATCATTCAGCTGGGTAGGAGGAAGAGCAGATTTGGGCTGAATAAAAGAGCTTTGTTCAGACCAGGAAATCTGTTATGGTAGCTACTGTAAAATCAACACAGGAAAAAGAGTCATCAGAAAACAAATTTGTTTTTTATAAAGACCCTGTGAAGCATATGTGATGGGATGGGTTTTGTTACTGTTCTGGTTTCTTTATCTCTGCTAAGGTCAAGATGAAAGACATGGGAAACTTAGAGTCGAGTTTGGACTTGAATGTTTATTATATCTTATCTATTTACAGTCTCACGAGGTGTGAACTCCAACTAGCAAGTTAGAGAAACGAGGTAAAATGGTGTGCTTCTAAATTTTTTTAATGGCTATTTAAGTGATAATTACCCAATAACAAGGTGACACCTATATCAGTTATACTTCTGACCCAATAATGACCCCCCAAGGCTCGCAATGTGGACCTTTTTCACCCAATTACAGAAAACCACCTAAACCCATGAAGATGAAGGAAGAAGGAGGTGAAGAAGAAGGACTCAGACAACACCCAAAATCCTCCATCTTGACTCACACACCTTAATAAAATCCCAGAATCCAGGTTTTAGAATTCTAACAGTGGTTGTGGTTTTCTTTGTATTTAGTTGGGGATTTTTTTAGCATTAGATTTAATTTTCAGGGGAAAGAAAAATAAAATAATGCATCTAGCTTCAATTTAAAGCATGAAGTTCAATCTCTAAGATACTGTAAGCCAAAGTGTGTGGTTGTACTCCACAACTTAAGTAATATTTCACATATAGACAAAGAAAAATTCTTTTAATACTTTTAGAAATAAGTAATTCTTGGCTTGAGTTGTCTTAAAGGAATTTCTCAAGAAGTAAATAATCAATAGATTCTGAAAAAAAAAATATATATATATATATAAGTGTTACCAATTTTATCTCTGCAAAGGATTTTTCACCTTCAGACATTTTGATCACTTTGTCTATATGTCTCTTGCAACAGAGTCATTTTTTATGGATTAATTCTTTTAAATGAGTGTCATGGTATAACTGCAGGCAGCAACCATGGAGTCATGTGCTTTTTGACATTTTTATAGAAATATTATCAACTGTTCTTTTATTTAGTGTGTCCTCATTTTCAGGGCATGGTTCCTACTCTTCTCCAGTGACATTCTAAATTGTTTCACTCAGGGACAAGAAAACCAAAAGAAAACAAATCTTTGCCTACCTAAACATCATAGCATGATATTAGAAATACAAATGAAGTTTGTAAAAACACTGAGAAAAGACATTATTTTCTAAACTTGTAGCCTCTTAGGGAATTTTGTAGTCTTGAAGCTTCTTCCTGTCACACACAGAATGAAATTTAAAAATACAAGCAAGTCAAAGTGAGATTTCTCACAATTTGTCAGGCATGGAGTATACGTGGAACATTCTTATGCTGGTTAATTGTTAGATATGCATCTTCGTTTTAATGTACTTATATATATTTGGATTTGAGAAATAGCCTGGTAAGAGTAAAACAGGAGCCAATTGTTGGATGTTTTGACATAAAGAGACATGAAAAATATTCCTCCAAAACAAACATTATTTTATGCATTAGCATCATCTTCTTTATCAATCTTCCAAAGTTACTGTTCTATTTTTTGTGTATGTTTCATATCAAACAGATGAAATCTGTGGGGAGCTCATTCTGGAAAGAAGAATTTGAGGAAATAAAATCAGTTCAACCACAGTAATTTTCTAGTCAAGTCATCAATCAATATTCAGTTATTCAGATATTCCTATCTGGTTGTACATATCTAGCTGTTCTACTGCTAAAAGCAGGAATGCTTATCTGCAGTTCCTACTAAAACTGCTAGCCTAGTAAAAAGTGTTTCTTTTTTTACTTTAAAACAGTATTACCAACTCAATTTTCAGTCACTGAGAGGTAAATGAATATTTCTTTTCCAGCTTTAATTTTGTAATTTTAATTTATGGAAATATAAAATAGAATAATAATGAATGTATTTTCTTATTGTTGGTTTTATCTTCAAGGGTTAAAAACCTTAGCTGTTGTTTATGTATGTACTTCATCCTGCTCTTGAAATTTAATTATTCTTCTGTGAGACAATTCAAGTGAAGAAACAGTAAAAAAATATGGTGGATCGCTTCTGGCATACGAAAACATGGAGTGGTTATGTTCAGCAAAATCAATAAAGGTCTCAGAACTATTAATTGGGCCACAGATGCTACTCCTTCAGAAAGAGAATAACAAAATTATACATTAACAATAAGAAACTTTTTTTTTTTTTTAAGATATATTTCTGAATACAAAAGGTTGTGTTTGAGAAAAAGCTCAGAAAGTTCTTGAAGAAGATGCATTCAAGGTTACAGGTACCATTGGAGTGGCAATATGGTTTTGGGGAGGCATGTAATACAAGTTTAAGAAAAATAATTCAAGTCAGAAAAACAAGCTATTAGGAGGAGGAAAAGTTATAAATAGAATAAATAAATGTACATTTGTGCAAAGAGAAGGGTAGTTTCTCCTGTCGGAAACATCACTACCTCATCTCAGTTAGAAGATAGTAAAAACATTGGGAATGGTTAACCGGGGAATGTGGAATTTCTACCCTGTTGATGTTCAAAACCAAGTCAGTGAAGACCGAACAACCCATTCTAACTTTGAAGCCAGCCTGCTTAGAGAATGAGGTTGGACCAGAGGAGCTACAGGAGTTGTTTCTAACCCAAATTATTTTATTATACTGTGATTCAGCTTTCCACAGATTGTTCCAAAAAACTTGGCAGGATTAAAGTTTTAAGAAATTAACATAGCGTTCCCTGAAATATTTTTTTAAGTGTTTAAGTATATAGTGAACACACGACAGTTGAATGATTTCAGTTCTGAAAAAAAAATTGACATTTTCTATGCTCCTCCAACCCCTTACAGAAGAAAAAGCCAAACACTTCTTTTAGTATCCCAAAAAGCAAAATTCTAAAAATATCAGCAACAAGATTGTTCATAGAGATCAGTCTCACTCTGCAGAACTTTTCTTCACAATACTGTAACATCGTATTAAAATGTAATCTTTAATTCCTTCTTTCAAAAAAATCTCTAAATACAATAATCTCATTATATCAGAGAATTCCTTTAAATTACATTCCATAGTTAAGTAAGGGTTATCTAAGAAAAGTTTGCATCCTAATGTGACTAAATATCTCAGTTGTTTAGTTGTCATCAGTCATGATTACTTTTCTATTATTTTGGCAATATGATGCTAAATGCTAAAATGTCTGTGCTAAAAAGTCTGAAATTATATGGTAGCACTGTATGAATAAATAGCAGGAGATTTAGGATAAGAGTTCCAAAATCATTATAAGTTATTGTTATACCTACTTAAAAGTTTAAATATATGTGTGTGTGGGTGTGGGTGTGTGTGGGGGTGTGTGTGGGTGTAATGAAACAGAATGCAACATGGTAAAATTTGCTTGAAGAGCTGCCTGAGACCTAGGGAACTTCAAAGCTTTAGGATTCTTATACTTTCGGAAATGAGAGCTGAAAATCTTGATTCATGTTCCTTCTCAGAGACGTATCTAAAAATTCATAATTTAAGATCTTACAAGATTTTTTTTTTTTTTTTTTTTTTTTTTTTTAACTTACCTTGGAAATCACATTCACCATAGTAGATTTTATGCCTTTCACCATAATAGATTTTAGATAATTGTAATTTATTTCTCTTCCATGAGTTTTAGACATGTGTAATGAATATACTTGTAAATTTGTCAAACTAAGTTGAAATTATGTGTCTGGTAAACACTTTGATGGACACAGGATTTTACAAAACTATACATTTATAGCTGCATGAAACTGCTATTAGATAATCACAGCAACAACAGCAAAACAATTCCATTTCTTGGTAATGGTACTTAACATTGAATGATATGAGATTTAGTCAAAAGGTTGGTAAATTTAAAGCAAGTACCAGCAGATCTTCCTATATGTAATGAATGCTTCAAACAAGCATGAAAAATGTTATTTAATATAGGAATAATATACTGATTATTTTTTGCCCTGCATTACTTAGAAGACTGATAATGTAATTTTTTTTTCTCTATGGTTGTAGCCCAAAAATACCAAAAAGCTAATTGCAAGTAAATGGATATTCTCTCCCTCATCATTGACTGACTTGGGATACAATATTTCATAATAAGCCATCAGAGGGTAATGGGATGTCACTTTTTTGAAGAAGAAAAGATGAGGTTTTGCCACTTGTAAAGTTACTTAAATAGCAAAAACAACAACAACAACAAAAACCCTCACAAAACAAAACAAACAAACAAAAAAATCAAACCAACCAACCAACCAACCTACCAACCAACAGACAAAAAACAAAACAAAACAAAAAACCACCACCCCTCAGTTTTGTAAGAAAATGTTGTGATGAATAAATTCTGCATTACATATTCCAATCAGGGTAGAAAAATATATTCTTAGAGAAAAAAAACCCAAAACCTCATTGGTAGTCACAATTTGTTCTGAGTTATATATTGTGTAGAAATTGGTCTGTCTCTAGCTTGTTATTAAAAGCAGAAAAAAAGGGAGGAAGTAAGTAAAAAACATTTTTCAACTGCTAGCAGCTATAAAAAGTGTATATTATCTAAAAGAATTTTAGACTGAAGCAGAATTTCAGCCTTTCAGGATGTTACATTGTCAGTATGCTTTATGTAATGATAATCTGAAATTATTAAAACCTGAAAGAGATGCATGTTAACTTTTAGATATAAGAGCTTTATTAACTTACTTTGAATCTTTCCAGATGAAATTAAAGAGAAGACTAGCATAAAAGAGATATTTCCCCTTAGATAGTAGCTACCTACTGTCACTGAAGTCTAATATTATTTTTTTGTATTTGCATAATTTGGATGTTTACAGTATGTGTGGAGTAGATATTACCCCATGTTTTGTGTGTATTGTTGCTGTCTATAGTTGCTTCTTCTAGTGCTCAGTTGTGATTCCAGATACAAGATATGATGTCGGTTGAGGCCAGAGCATCAGCTTTTTCAGGATTAAGTACAAATGCCCAGGTTCACCAAATTTGCTGTAGTCAATTTAGGCAGTAGGAGGTAATTCCCCTGTTATTCCATTCAGCTTCTCTTTTTTTCAAGGCAAGATACCTGTTCAATAGCAGCGTTCCCTAGCCAGATAAAATTATCTGTTTTAAGTTCACATTCTAGATTTTGTTAAGTTTCCTGTTCATGTGCTCAGCATGGGTTAGTAGCAAGAACTTCATTTTCTCTTAACACTGATAGCTCAATTTGAACTTTTCTAGAGTATTAAAATTTTAAATTAAATCTTTGATTACATTGGTACTTAAACTTATTCTAGTGAAAATTACTCATGTTTTTATACTTCATAATGAAAAAAAAAACAAAACAAAAAACAAACCTGCTTATTCACATTGTGGTCTTTCTCAGTGATTCTTTGTATGAAAAATCATTAAGCAGATTCATAAAATGAGTACTAGTGCACAAAGATTTTTTTT
>JAIXNV010001202.1:0-13809 GCA_020917445.1 Riparia riparia
GAAACCAAAGGGCCATTGTGGCACATCAGACTCTTGTGGAGCTAAGGGGACCATAGTGACACTGTGGGGCTTAATGGAACCATGGGGCAATTGTGGCATTTTGTTGCACCATTGAACCAAGGAGATCATTGTGACACTGCGGGGCCACATGTTGCTTAGGATTCATGGAACAGCATGGGAACCCATGGTACCAAAATGTCCATTATGGCCTTGCAGGCTTCATGGATTCCTGGAGACTATTCTGAAATTTCAAACTTTGACTATTATGAAACTTTGACCCAAAAGGCTCTGCAGGACCTTGTGGAACCAAAGAGACCCCTGTGACAGCGTACGGCCTCATGGGAGCAAGGGACCATTCTGACACTGCAGGACCTCCTGCAGCCAAGGGGCCATTGTGATCCTGAGGAGCTCCATAGAACAAAGGGACCCCTGTGACACTGCAGGACTGTATGGAAACACGGAGACCACTGTGACACTCTGCAGGCTCATGGAACCAAGGGGACCATTGTGACACTATGGGGGCCCACAGAAACACGGGGCCAGTGTGACACAGTGTGGCTTCGTGAAAACAAGGATCCAATATGACACAACCATTGTGAACACTCTGAGGCCCCGTGGATCCAAGGGAACAGGGAACAGGTCTGGTTGGCTTGGCCTGACTGACTCAACTGACCTTGGCGTGTTGAGGGTCTCTTCTCATGTACCTCTGAAACATCGTGACTCCATGAATTCCTTCCTACAGAAAAGAACCTTCCCTTCTGCCCAGGCACCCATGGCCAAAATTGGTACTTCTCCAAAATTCACTGCATGCAAGGGTTTCTCCCAGACTAAAGCTGCCAGAGAAGACCGGCCTGGCTCACCTTGGCCTCTGGTGGTTGCCTCTAATCTGCCTTGGAAATACTGGGGCTTTGTGCTTTCCTTCCTATGGGAAAGAACTGGCCTTCTCATCCAGGAGCTCATGCCTGAAATTGGGTCTCTGCCCCCAAAAGTTCATATATCTGAGATAAGGAATCCAAGATATTTATTCCATTGCTCCCAGATGAAAGCTGCCAGGACAGACAGCTCTGGTTGGCCCTTGGCCTCCGGTGGCTGCCTCTCATGAGACCCTGAAACACCGGGGTTCCGTGCTTTCCTTCCAGTAGAGATCATTCTGACATTTCAGGGCTTCATGGAAAAAAATTTGCATTGTTACACTGTGTGAATTTGAGGAACCAAGGGGTCGTTGTCGCACTGCTGGGCTGCAGGGTCCTAGAGGACCAGTGTGAAGCCGCAGGGTTTTGTGGAACCAAGAGGCAATTGTTGCATGACAGGGCCTGGTGGAACCAAAGGGCCACTGTGATCCTGCAGGGCACCGTGGATCAATGGAGACCATTGTGGCATTGCTCAGGGCAGGCTGCTCTGGGCAGGGGTCCCACAGCCTCAGCCCCTCGGAAGGGCACAGCAGCAGCTGCAGCTCAGAGAGGGCTCAGCCCCAGCCGTGGGGGAAGGTGCCTGGCCAAGGCAAAAGGAGGCTCCCTGTGTGCCCTGCTCTCCTCTGCAGGACATCCTGAGAGCTCTGCAGCCCCTGCTGCCATCCCATCTGCCCAGGCCAGCACAACAGCCCTGGCCTTGTGGCCCTCAGGAGCTGTTCCTGCTCCAGGCCCAGGGCCCATCCCAAAGCTGGGGCAGCCAGAAAGCTGTGCCCATTCCTATTTATTGCTGCTCGAATGAGAATGGATCCTCAGCAACTTGGAGGTTGCTGCTGAATTTTACTTTTCCAGAGGCCTCTTCTTTTTTGAGCTCTTCATTTGAGAAATTCTTTGGAAAAGGCTCATAAACACTTGTTCAGAACATGCAAACAAGTACACCCGTTTGGGATAGTTCAAGTCTTCAATTCTTCTGTGGTTAATTAGACTGATTTCAGAAGTGTATTCAAAGTGAATATACCATATAGAAAACAATGCAGAGAGAACTGTGTTGTCCTATTTTTTTTTCCTGTTTATAGATTGATATCAGCAATCCCCAGTTGATATTGATCCCCAGCACCTCCTAGTGCAGTCCGAATAGATCTGAAAATCAGGACCCTTCCTGGCTGACAATCAATCACACTTTGTCCCCACTCCCTCCCCACCATTTCCCTCATTCTACCCCTGTGACTCCTACAGATCAGGAATGGTGTGGCCATCAGGACCAGGGCAGTGATTCTTCCCCTGTTCTCAGCACTGGCTGGGCAGTGCCTTGAGTGCTGTGTTCAGTTCTGGGCTGTCACATAAACCCTTTTTCTAAAATGGAGACGAGGCTCCTGAGATGTGTTATAAAGATTTTTATTCCATTTTCATTGTCATGAGAAAGGTGACATGGTACTGATGTTAAAATTCACACCAGCACAATCAGAAGCCAAACTATTTCCTAATTACAATACATTGTAAGCATTTTTCGCTTATCAGCTTTTGCCACACAATGCTGCTAATGCTTCTGAGCCAATCATCTATTAAAATACTCAATGTGGGCCTTGCTACAGTACATATTTCATGCTTATGTATCTCCAAAATATCTAGTCTATTTGTAAGGTGATAATTTGAAACTTGTTTCTAGTTCAATTTCTTTCTCAACAATGTCTGTTCTATTCCATGGCCTTTCTAAATCAGCATACTTTATCTCAAAGTTTGCATACAGATGCACCAGACTATGTGAGCCTTCTGTCAGGCTTTGAGAAACCTCTGCAAATCCATTTCCTATACTGGGCCCCCCAGTTTAGGAAGGACATTGAGGGGCTGGTGTGTGTCCAGAGAAGGGCAGCAAGGCTGGTGAGGTTCTGGGAGACAAGTCCTGTGAGGAGTAGCTGAGGGAGCTGGGGTTGTTTACTGTGGAGAAGAGGAGGTTCAGGAGAGACCTCATCACTCTCTACAGCTCCCTGACAGGAGGGTGCAGCCTGCTGGGTGTTGGGATCTTCTCCCAGGGAACAGTGACAGGACAAGAGGAGAGAGGCTTAAGAAGAACCATGGCGGTTTTGTCTGGACATGAGGAAATATTCCTCACAAAAAGAGTGACTGGGACTCGGGATGGGCTGCCCAGGGAGGTGGGTGAGTCACCATCCCTGGAGGTGTCTAAGACTGGATGTGGCACTCCCTGCCATGGTCTGGGTGACAAGGTGGTGTCAGGGCACAGGTTGGACCTGCTGATCTCCAAGGTTTTCTCCAACCTGGTTCATTCTATGATTCTGTGATGATTGTGACACTGCAGGGCCCCAGGGAAGCAAGGGGCCATTGTGACACTCCAGGGCTTGGTGGAACTAAGAGGATCACAGTGACGCTGCGTACTGAAGGCACCACAGAACCAAGGTCCCATTGTGACACTGTGGGGCTAAATGGAATCAAGGAGTCCATTGTGACACTCTCCATCCTCATGGAACCATGGAGACCACTGTGACACTGTGGGGCCTTGTGGAACCAAGGGGCCGTTGTGCCACTGCAGGGGCTCAGGAAATGAAAGATACAAATATGTCAACGAAGTGCTTCTGGGACCAAGAGGCCATCGTGACACTAAAGAAGCAACGAAAATATTCCTGCACTGTTTGACCTTGTGGAACCAAGGGTCTGTTGTGACAATGCAGGCCCCATAGATCAAAGAAACTTTCTTACATCAAGGGATCCCATGGAACCAAAGGGACATTGTGACACGGGGAGGCCTCACAGAATCATAGAGACCATTATAACACCCTAGGGCCTCATGAAACCCTGGTGACACCACATTTCCTGGCAGTGTGGATCTGCTGGAGGGTAGGAGGGCTCTGCACGGGGACCTGGACAGGCTGGATCCAGGGCCCAAATCCAACAGTGGGAGGTTTAACAAGACCAAGGGCCAGGTCCTGCACTTTGGCCACAACAAACCCTGCAGTGCTACAGGCTGGGGACAGAGTGGCTGGAGAGCGTCCAGGCAGAAATGGACCTGGGGCACTGATGGACAGCAGGCTGGACATGAGGCAGCAGTGTGCCCAGGTGGCCAAGAAGGCCAATGGCTCCTGGCCTGGATCAGGAACAGTGTGGCCAGCAGGAGCAGGGCAGTGATTCTTCCCCTGTGCTCAGCACTGGTTGGGCAGCACCTTGAGTGCTGTGTCCAGTTCTGGATCCCAAATTTAGGAAGGACACGGAGGGGAACAGCTTTGCTCTTAATAGATCCCAGCTATGTCAAATGAGAGTGAGTGTTATAACACATTGGGTGAGCTGGGCAAGAGTCAGTTGGAGTCTGCAGGCTGTGCTGGGAGGAGGAAGGGTCAAGCAGGTGTGTGAGGGATAGAGAGGGTCATTCAAGGGACAGGAAAGAGTTAGCCAGTCCTGCAGGAGGAAGATAGAAGGAGCCAGAAGGTTGTGTGGAGCTGCCTGTGGGTAGGCTACAGAGAGAAAGGTATAAGAGGTTTTAGATAATAAGGGACTGACACCTGTGTCAGTCATGTCTCCACCATCAACTTGTGCCCCCTATGAGGCCCAGGTGACAATGAGTGGTTACCCTGATGTGATCCTGCAGATATCTACAGGCCTAAGAGCAGTGAGAGGTGGAGCCCAGCCAAACTGAGCCAGGCAGACCAAGAGCCTGAAGAACTGAGTCAGGCAGATCAAGACTCTGAAGAGCTGAGAAGCTGGACCTGGGAGCAAAATAGGCAGACCTGAGAGCCTAAAAATCAGGGTGAATTGCTGCCAGGTGGACCTGAGAGCCTGAATACAATGAGGACAGACCTGAGATCCCAAGAGTCCAGATGACCTATAAGACACCGACCCCAAGGTACAGCCACAGTTTGTAGGATCCTGGGGCGGCACATACCAGTGTTCATGGCAGCACGGCGTAGCTAGAACTGGCAGCAGAGCTCTGAGAGGAAGAGTCGGAGTAGAACAAAAGGAATGCAGAGAAAAGCTTGGAGTGACACCTAACACAAAAAAAAAAAAAAAAAAAAAAAAAAAGGAAAAAGGAGGTGACCGTAACCCAAAGAGAGGAAATGTCATTAAAAATAGTTCAGAACTACATGAGGTAGAGTATTAAAAAGATCAAGACAAGACAGAGAGAAACAGCAAGCAGAGTTGATGCTTCAGCCAACAGAAGAACTGAAATTGCAGAAGACGAAAGCACCAAAACTGAAAAAGGAACAAGATAATTTACTAAAGCAGCAGTGGGAGTTAGAGACCGATTAGTTCTATTATTCAGTTCAATGAGTTTATTTGCTGGTGAAACAAACATATTCTATTCAGAAGTTAATGTTCCATAGGCATAAGTGAAAAAGCTAATGTTCCATATAGAAGAATGATGTTGTATACCACTAAAAGCATTCCAAAGCAAAGAAAAAAAAGGAAAAAAAGAGAGGGTTAATAATTACTGAGAAAGGAACAGAAAAGGTAGTTCTGCCACTGTAAACTTTCACTCTGTGCCTACATTTCAGATAACACAGGTGTGAGCCATAAACTTTAGAGAATTAAGGATTTTTAGAAGGGTTAAGATTTTAGTTAGAGACAAGCTTTGCTGAAAGTAGATAGGTAGGCTTTGCTGAAATTAAAAGTTAGTAATTAACTAAAAGAAATTGAGTTTGGGATCACTCTCCCATATTAGAATAACTGATTACTTGTCAACTTTGTTTGGTTAGCTGGGTTTGTAATAAAGAATATTGAAACTGATGAATAGTTTTTAGGAACATAAGACAATTGTAGGCCTCCTTTGCCCAGAAACTCATTGAACGGTCATGAAGACATGAAGTGGGAGTCCTACCAAGGGTTCATTTATCACATTTGCATTGAAAAGGTAGAAAGGTCGGAGCGAGGAAGACTTCTTTACTTCCTCATTTTGGTGACCCCTCCCCATGAAAAGGACCACCGACCCATTTCAAGGAACAAACTACGCATGCTTAATAGCTTTTGGGCTAATTATCATACGAAGCGGGGAATGGGATGTACCAGGGTTATGAATATGCATTTGTATTTTGGATATTCAATGCTTTTGTAAATAAAAGGACTCTGTAATCACCTGTAAATTGCGGTGTGTATTTGGGAGCTATCCCGCACACTGTCCGGCGCTGTAATAAACATACACTTTCTAACTCTAAACTGTTAGAGAGTTTTTGTCCGTCACAGTTGGGTATCGATACTAGATCAATACCCATATTTCTTTAATAAGTCATTTTGGCGAGCCAGGCAGGAGACTGCTCTCTCTGGCCGTGGGGCCAGTGGGGTCCGGGACCCCTCTGGGCACCCACCCGGAATTTTCTGGGAAGAGGGCTCCTGCGGTCCCGCTGACTACCCGGGGAAAGACCAGAACCTGCTGGAATTAGGGACAAAAGGTATGTTTATACTTGAAAATGGGTACCTTTCTGGTATAAGGCGGTTGGTAAGTCACTGAGAGACGTCTCGTGCACAACGCATGCCTAGGTTGCTCTGCAGAGCCTGGTTTGGCTTGGTTTGATTTGGTAACCCGTGTCCCATGGTGGGGAGCGGCAGCCGGTTTTTGTAGTGCCTTGATAATCTGTGTCCCGTGGTGGGGACAACAGCGGCAATAGGATAACCGGTTTTGTTGTCAGTTCTTGGTTTAAAGGTACCTTTGTCATCCATAATTCGAGAGGCTAGCCTGAGTTTTAAGACGCAAAGGGTCCCATCGTGGGCCGCAGAAAATCCTGATTGCGGCTCCGCGTGCCGTGTGTGCGTGTCTGTGTGTGTAGTGTGCACGGATTTGTGTTTTGTAGGATTGCGTGTCTAGGCTGTGGAAGAATTATTGGTGCACCATGTGTGTTGTGTTTTGTAAGTGAGTTGATTTATGTGATTTGAAGTGTGTTATTAGCCTGTGTGAGTCAAAGGGAGTGATTGGCATAATCATTAGGGGTGATTTGTTTCTCCAGTAACCAGAGGGGAATCCGGGCTTTGTAGCCTCGGGTCATGATTTTTCGCTTTCTGTAAGACCCCGGAAAGCGTTTGGCGAATGTGTATTGGAATTTAGAAGAGACATTTTTGCTTGTTTGTGAGGTTTGCCGTTGCTAGAGTGCGTGGTAATACTTTAAAATTTTAGTTTTGTAATCCCTAACCCCAAAAAGGCAAAGATCTGGGATCAGTCTGGGATCAGGGTCAACCCCCCCCCCTCTTTTTGTTGTAAGAGAGAGATTTGTGTGGAGTCCCAGCAGAATTCCTTGAGATTTTGGCGAGACCTTGTTAAAACCTGTGGTTGAGTGTGCTCAGAGTTGTTAGCTAGGGACTCCTGTGTTTTGTGAATTTAAAACTGTTGGTGTTTAGAGTTAGGTTTTTGTGGGGAAAAAAAAACAAAACAAAAAAAAAAAAAAAAAAAAACAACAAAAAAAAACAAAACAAAAAAAAACCACCAAACTGGTTGTGTGCAGAGAATCCAGAGCTTGTGTTCAGCTTGGCTGGAGTAGCTGAGAGATTTTGGTGTTGAGAACAATAATATATCTAGAGTAAGGCATAACAGAGGACTTAGTTTGATAAGTGATTAATAACCAGCCATTTGAGTGAACTGCCTAACTGCATTTTTTTCCCTTTTTATTGAATAAAAAGGAACTCTCTCCCTTGTGGAATAACTGCATTTTTTTTTCCAACAGCTGCTGTCCTGAGCCTTATCCTAAAAGAACATTGCTACCCTGCGTCAGAGGTTATAACTAATTTTTTTAGGAAACTAACATTTTGTTTTATTCCTTTGTTTATTAGCAAAATTGTATGCCCAGGAATAGGAGACACAGGAATTGAGGACCTGGTTTGGAGGAATTCCCCTGCTCAAGGAAGGATTGCTATTGTAACCCGTGGATTGTATTTTGTTGTGTAGTTTGCCAGGAGTTGTGGGTCAGACACGTACTCAGGTGAAAAGCACCTAGGAGTGAAATTTGTAATTTCTGCTGTACACAGGAACAAAAGGCTACCCAGACAGCTATATGGATTTTGTTGGTAACTGGTCAGGAAGCTCATGGTTGTAGTAGAATATTTGAATTGTTAGAGAACGGAATTTCAGAGACTTTAAAGAAACCAGTGGAAATCCTTAAGGTTGAGTGTGGTCAGCATATTTCTGCACCAAAAGAATACCAAGTGAAACTTAAGAGCTGGGATAAGGAAAAAGGCGTTGGGATTCTAAACATGGGGGCAAATGAGAGCAAGGAGATTCCCAGAGGAAGCCCTTTAGGGTGTATTTTATCACATTGGAAGGAACTGGTGGGTTATGGTGGTACTGAAACTAAGAAGGAGCTTGTTAAGTTTTGTACCCAATGGTGGCCATTATACAGACTTGATGAAGGGGTAAAGTGGCCAGTAAATGGCACACTGGACTATGATACATTATTACAGTTGATGCTTTTTCTTCGGCGTGAGCAAAAGTGGCAAGAAGTGACTTATGCTGATATGTTTTTCACTCTCCGAAATCACCCTGAGTGGCAAAGGGATTGTGGGATCGGGCCACCATCTGACCCCTTGATATTAGCTCTTGAAAGGGATAATAAAGTTAACAAAGGAAAGCCCAAAAGATGCTGTAGCACATGTTCAATAAATCAGAGGTGTTCACATCCCAATAAAGTGTATTCAGCAGAGGCCCTAGAACAAGAAGCAGTAGAGGCACTTTTACCACCTCCTAGGAAACAGGAAGGAGGGAGGGTAGAGGGAAGAATAAAATCAGAACCCTCATCAGTTCTAGCCTCCCCTACTTCATCTGCCTTCGGAAGAACGGCGATTGAGGTAGAACCCTCCCCACCAACTCCGGGATCAAGGGAACCATCAAGGTTTTACCCACCATTGCCTAGTAGTGACAGTGAATGGGATGAATCTGAGCCGAATCCCGAACCTTCCCCACAAGGTCCAGTAGCATCAAGGACCAGAAAGCAAACTAGAAGGGATGAACCTGGACTTCCCCCACCAAATTCCAAACTTTCCCCACGCAGAATTAGAAAACAAATTAAAGGAGTCACACAAGCACCCCTAAGGGAGGCTATAACCTCTGATGGGGAACCAAGGATAATTAAGGTCCCCTTTTTCTCAATGGATTTAGAGGCCTGGGAAAAGGTTGCAAAGGGCTATCGGAGTGATCCAATAGGGGTCGCTAAAAGGTTGGGGTTCATGGTTAAGCAGCATGTACCTGATTGGGCTGATTTACAGTTATTACTTGATGCCCTAACAGAAACAGACAAACAGTTAGTTTTGAAGGTAGCCAAGAATTTAGCTGAAGATGACTGCAGAAGAACACAGGAAGATATTAAAGATGTATTTCCCCTTCAAGATCCAAGGTGGGATCCTAATGAGCCAGATGAATTAGCACAGCTTAAGAGATACCAAGAACTCATAGTGAAAGTGCTGGAACGAGCAATTCCTAAAACCATAAATTGGTCAGCCCTATATGCCATTAAACAGAGTCCCTCTCAAACACCTTCTGAATTTTTAGATCACCTGCGGGATGCGATGCGACGACATACCACCCTGGATCCTGAATCGGATGAGGGGAGACAACAACTAATAAACTTATTTTTAGGACAATCCACAGGAGACATCAGGCGGAAACTTCAGAAGATCCGGGGTCCAGAGGGTCGAGATTTAGAGACTTTACTGGATGAGGCGTGGAGAGTCTTTAGTAATCGGGAAGAAGGATATAAACAAGGAATGAAGAGACTGGTAGCAGTAGTAAGGGAGGGAGAAAAGGAGAGACATGAGCAAGGTCCACCGAGACGAGGACCATCCCAATTGGGAAAAGATCAGTGCGCATATTGCAAGAAATTCGGACACTGGAAAACCCAGTGCCCAGAGCTACGAAGAGGTGACGAGCAGAAAAAAAGGGATCGGAGAGGGGAAAGGGTGGTCACTCATGTGAAGGAGGATTGAGGAGGACCGGAGGGCCCTACCCTAGGGGACCCTCTGGTTATAATTAAACTGGGGAACAAAGAAAAAGAAGTGGAGTTTTTAATAGACACAGGGGCAACATTTTCAGTATTGAACAAGGCTCTAATACCTGTAACCAATGATTATGTTATAGTAAAGGGGGCAACTGGCCAATCTGAAAGAGCTTATTTTTGCAAACCATTGAAGTATAAATTGGGAAAACAATGGGGGATTCATAGATTTTTATATATGCCTAATGCTCCATCTGCACTTTTAGGCAGAGATCTGCTAGAGCAGCTGGATGCAAAAATAGTATTTAAAAATGGGGAAATTAGTTTGGAGGTAAAGGACCATCAATATGTAGAGCTGCTAAGTCTAATGCTAATTACCAGAGAAATTGAAGCTGTAAGTGAAGAGGAGAATTTTCAGAAAATAATGGATCAAGTGTTTCCTGGGGTGTGGGCTACTAACATACCAGGAAGAGCAAAGAATGCATCACCTGTACAAATTAAGCTCAAGGAAGGGGAACGACCAGTAAGAGTCAAACAATATCCTCTAAAGAAAGAGGATAGAGAAGGGATTAGTCCAATCATAGAAAACTTTTTACAAATAGGATTACTAAAAGAGTGTCAATCTGATTTTAATACTCCCATTTTGCCAGTAAAGAAACCTGATGGGTCGTATAGGTTAGTACAAGATTTAAGGGCTGTTAACAAGGTAACTGAAGACTTGTACCCAGTAGTTGCTAACCCCTATACCTTGTTAACCCGTTTAACACCTGAACTAACCTGGTTTACCGTTTTAGACCTGAAGGATGCTTTCTTTTGCCTCCCTCTCCACGAAGCCAGCCAGAAAATTTTTGCATTTGAATGGGAGAACCCCAAAACTGGAAGGAAAAATCAGCTCACATGGTGCGTACTACCACAGGGGTACAAGAACTCCCCCACTATATTTGGGGAACAGCTTGCAAAGGATTTAGAGTCTTGGGAACCTCCACCAGGCGAAGGACAGTTACTCCAGTACGTGGATGATCTCTTAATAGCCACCCGGACCCAGGAGACATGCGTAGACTGGACGGTAAGCCTCCTGAACTTTTTGGGCCTGCAAGGGTACCGAGTTTCCCAGAAGAAAGCCCAAATGGTGAGGCAAACAGTTATTTACCTGGGTTATGAAGTGAGTGCTGGACAAAGGACTCTGGGTCAGGATCGCAAGGAAGCCATATGCCAGACCCCGAAACCTCAAACAGTGAAAGAACTAAGAACCTTTTTAGGCATGACAGGGTGGTGTAGACTGTGGATTTATAACTATGGGTTGCTTGTTAAACCTCTGTATGCCTTGATCACGGAAGGGAGCAGGGATCTTCAGTGGACAAAGGAAGCCACCCAAGCCTTCAACCAGCTAAAGAAAGCCCTTATGTCAGCTCCAGCCCTGGGACTTCCAGACGTGAGTAAACCATTTTTCCTGTTTTCCCATGAGGAGCAAGGGATTGCCTTGGGAATATTAGCACAGAACTTAGGTCCGTATCGAAGGGCAGTAGCCTATCTTTCCAAACAGCTGGACACGGCAGCTAAAGGATGGCCAGGGTGCCTCAGAGCAGTTGCAGCAGTGGCAATAAACATCCAAGAAGCTCGCAAGTTCACCCTCGGCCAGAAGATGACTGTGCTAGTATCCCACACGGTGTCTGCAGTCCTTGAGGCAAAAGGAGGGCATTGGCTCTCCCCACAGAGGTTTCTGAAATACCAAGCTATACTGGTAGAACAGGATGATGTTGAAATTGTGGTAACTAACATTGTGAACCCAGCTTCTTTCCTCAGCGGGAGTATGGGAGAACCAGTGATCCATGATTGCTTGGAGACCATTGAAGCCACCTACTCCAGCCGCCCGGATCTGAAGGACACCCCGCTCAAGGATGCTGAGACCTGGTTTACTGATGGAAGCAGCTATGTCGTCAGTGGGAAAAAGCATGCTGGGTATGCAGTTACCACAAGTAGAGAGGTAATAGAATCTGGACCATTACCAGCTAACACCTCAGCGCAGAAGGCTGAGATAATTGCCTTAACTCGAGCATTAGAGCTGGCAAAAGGAAAAGAGATCAACATCTACACGGACTCAAGGTATGCATTTGGAGTAGCTCATGCACATGGAGCCATTTGGAAAGAGAGAGGACTGTTGAACTCACAAGGAAAAAGCATCAAGCATGCGCAAGAGATATTGAGACTGCTAGATGCAGTACAGCTACCTGAGAAGGTAGCCATCATGCATATCAAGGCACACCAAAAAGTGAGCTCTGAATTAGAGGAAGTGAATATGCTGGCGGACAGAGAGGCAAAAGATGCAGCTAAAGGTGAGATACTTGATGAAGCAGTTGAAGCAGCCCTAATCCCAGATGGAAAAATTCTTATTGAAGGTAAGCCAATATATACCAAAAAGGATAAGAAACTTATTAAAGCAGAAAAAGCAAGTTATAATCAGGAAGGATGGGCTGTGACAGAAGAAGGGAAACTCGTAGTACCTTCTTATTTATTGTGGTCATTAGTACAGAAAGAACATGAGAAAACACATTGGGGAATAGATGCCCTGTATAACCATTTGAAAGAAAGAATTATGGCCAGAAAATTACAGGGCACTGTGATCCAGGTAACTCGCCAATGTGGTCTTTGCCTCCGAACTAATCCTAAGAATACCCCAAAACCTAAAGTTGGACAAATTGGGAAAGGTTGTGGCCCTGGGCAACAGTGGCAAATTGATTTCACAGAATTACCCAGAAAAGGAGGATATCGTTACCTTTTGGTATTAACTGATACCTTTTCAGGCTGGCCAGAAGCTTTCCCTACTAGGACAGCTAAGGCCCGAGAGGTGACCAAAGCACTGTTGCAAGAAATAATACCAAGGTTTGGAGTTCCAGCCACCATATCCTCAGATAGAGGGCCACACTTTATTTCAAAAATTGTGCAACAAATAAGCCACCACCTGGGGATAGATTGGGAATTGCATACTCCATATCACCCGCAATCAAGCGGCCAGGTAGAAAAGATGAACCATTTGATTAAACAACAGATTGTGAGATTAGGACAAGAAGCAAATTTGCCTTGGCCCCAGGCTCTCCCATTGGCATTATTGCGAATTCGGACTAAGCCGAGGACAAAAGAAAAATTAAGCCCCTTTGAAATATTATATGGGAGACCATATGCAGTCCAAGAAGGAACAAGCCCCATACAAGTAGGGGAAGAAACCCTACACAAGTATATGGTGGCTCTGAACAAACAGCTAAGAGAAATTGAAAAACATGTGGCTGGAGCTCAAAACAGAGAATTAGATGGGCCAGTACATGATGTACAACCTGGGGATTATGTGTATGTTAAGTCTTTTGCAGATAAGACCTTAGAACCACAGTGGGAAGGACCATTCCAGGTGCTCCTCACTACCTTCACTGCAATCAAAATTAAAGAACAGAAGGCCTGGATCCATCACTCCCGAGTGAAGAAAGCCCCTGAAGGAATTTGGAAGGTGACACCAGGTGACAACGAACTAAAGCTGAAACTCACCCAGAACAGCGAGTAAAATGGACTTGTAGGAATCATGGACAAAATGGAAAAAATTTTAACTATTGTAGCCATTGTCATAATAACAGGAGTCAATGCAATACCACACAGGTACAACGTAACTGGAATATACCGGTGCCAAGGGAAGGCTTATGATCCCCACTCCCGTAAGGCCTTAAATGAGATTCTAAAGGTCACAAATGCACGTTTGTGGGAAGGGAGGAATGTTTGGGGATGCAATTATGCATTCGTACAGGATGGGTTCCATGAGGCTTACCGTCCACCCATGAAACTCATCCGGATCAGTCCTGAATGCTGTGACAAATGCTTGACAAAGTGTCCTGAATTTAGACTAAAAATAGAGGGGTGTGCAATAAAAGGGTATGATCTTGATTTTAATATCACTCAAGTAATACTGAGGAACAAGATCATGAAGTAATAATTAATGCACTAGGTAC
>JAIXNV010001203.1:0-12893 GCA_020917445.1 Riparia riparia
GCGAGCAGAGGCTCGCCCGCAGGAGCCGGGGATTTAACATTTCCAGAGCCGGGCACGGGCAACTTAGAGCCGTAGTGAGCATCTCCGAGCCTTGCCGGGAATGAACGTGAGACGCCGCTTGCTTTCTTATTCGCGTGTGTGTGTGTGTGTCTGTGTGTGTGAGACTCTGGAGCGGGGTTTTCTCGCCATCCACCTCTGCGTGCCAGCCGGGAAGGGGCAACTTGAACCAGCTGTCCCCTCTTGGTTTAATATTTATAGCCCGGATAAATATTTTGTTGCCCTTCTGCTTTTTTCTTGACGCCTCGTTGGAATGTAGATGATTAATCAGGGAGGTTAGTGGCCAATTAGGCATAACCTTGTAGAAAAAATAATTATGTGAGGATATATGGGGTTTTACTCGTGATGTGGTACAGAATACATCCAGATCTTGGTAGCTGCTTCCCCATGTGTGCAGATTCAGTGTGTTCTTGATTTTGAATGGAAATGAAAGTGTAATGACAAATACGTTACTTCCAGGGGAAGACGATTATTTTCCTTGCCAGTGAAACCTATAGCAGCTTCGAAGTAAAAAACGTGCATGTCTGGAGATGTAGAAAAGGGTTCTTTTTTTCTAGTCAGTCACTAAATGTTTCTCTCCCTTTTAAATGTGGTCTTTCTAGTGGTGCTGGTTGCTTTGAATGTTTGGTTTGCAGAATGAATTTCATTTCAGTGCCCTCGGAGTCTCGTGAGAAGAAGTGCGCTGCTGTGTCTTCTGAGGCTGGTTGTTATAACTGGTCTTGTTAAATAATGCTATTATTAAATGATGGCAAATTGAAGCAAATGTGCTTTTCATTGCCCACAAGTTGTGGTTCTGAGCTAAATTTCTTTTTATGGCTGGAGAGGCTCTTGCACTGCAGTATTACAATACAGCCATATTAAAAAGGTCCTTGGGGCAAATAGCCCTCTAATGCTGCAGCTACATTTTCAGTAGACTTCAGTAGTTCTGTGGGAAGTCATTATGTTGGATTTAAGGAATCCTGGCTGAATTGATTGTGCTTCTTTAATTGTGGTGTTAAACTGCTTGTAGATATTCATATGAGTGGTAAATCTAAACCCAAGATTTAAAGAAGCAAAGCTCCAAAGCCAAGGCTTTATTTGTTTTGGATTTTTTTTTTTCAACAGGTTTTTCTGTATTTTTTCCCGTTCTTCCTTCCTTCTCCCTTCAATTGGCAGAGAGGTCTCCAGCTTAAATTCCTCTCCTTAACCAAGCAGAGTGCAGTGGTAGATGATACCATCATTTTCCTCTGTGTCTGGTTTACTCTATCTCTGATGCTGCCAGGAATGAAGGCAAGTAAGACCAGAGCTAAAAGGGAAAGAAGATTCCTGAGGTTGATGATGCTGGAAAATTAATAAAGGTTTGCTCTGAGGAACCCCACTAGGTTCTAGATGATTTCTTCGGGATGTCATGCTGAAAGCACAGGTCAGCACTCATCCTTCAGCAATTTCACACCAAATTCTCTGGTGCGTGCTTGGCAGGTGTGAAAAGCAGACGTGGAACTAAGCTTCTAATGTCAATATTTGGGGCTAAAAAATTAATTTTGAGCAGAAGACAAGCAGGTTGGTTACTTCTCTTTAACCACAACTCTTCATTACTGGTTTTTCTTTGCTCTAGTAAACAAACACATAGCTCTTAAAATTGAATTAAGTGTATAAACTGCTTGAACCAGAGAGGGGAGACAGACTAATAAATAAAGAATTAAGCTATTGTGCCTCTGACTGGCTGATTACAGCTTTGGTCTGATCACTCAAGCAGTGCTCCAAGCAAGCTCTCCATGCCCAGCACCCTTTTTTATGGATTGGAGGATGGGAGTGCTGGGGGTGACTGTGGGGTGACGCCTGCTTGACTGACAGACACTTATTGCAGAGTGGCAATCTGCTCTGTAATTTTGCCTCTGTAATGATTTTCTCCGGAGAGCTGACAGAGAATCAAAATGTTGACAATGAGGTTTTTGGAAGGGTTCCTCAAGAAGCAGGGTGGAGGGTAAGGAAGTCCATTCATTTGTAGATCTCGCTAATTCCCAGCTTTTCTAGCTCCTGTAGTCATGCTAATTTTTACTGATTGTCATGGCAGGGGCTGTTTCAGAGCACAGGAGTGCAAATGTTTCCACTCCACACAGGGTAATCTTAAAAAGAAATCAAAGTGGGAAGGAAGGAGTCGCTGAAAGAGATAAGATTACTCCAGGCTGTTCATGAAACCAAGACAATGGATGAACACTTGTACACTTTTGAAATTCAATTTCAGTGGGAGGACTAAACTTCGTGTCCTGTGTTTGTTGCAAATGCCATATAATCTTGACATTACTTATCATAAGGATGCAAAGTTCTCCAGCTCAGGCCCATTTCTCCACTGGAGCAAGTCCACGGGAGCAGAGGAGTCTGTGGTGGAGGATGGGTGCCATTTCCCATGTGGATGTCAGCTGTGTGCAAAAGGAGCTGAGCTGGAGCCAAGGCTGGTGCCCAGAATGGCAGTAGATGAAAAAAAAGTGTCAGTGATTTCTGCTGATCAGCTCTCCCCTTATCAAACTCGTGAGTGTGCTGCAGATCAGGAACGTGGTCTGTGCTTCTTTGACCATCTGATGCTGACCCAAAATCCCTTTGCAGATCCATCTGTGCTCATCAGGTAAGCCTCAGTCATGCTGGTGCCTGGTATTCACCCTCTGGTACCTTTAATTTCCTCGCTCACTTCCATACCCTTCACCAGGAGTGTTTGCTGCAGAAGTAGGATGCTGTTGGAGGTTTCCCATTCCCCTGTTCCATCCACACTTTTTCAAGGGAATTAAGCAGGATGTTGCAGCCAGCCCAGCGTGGAGCTGACAAATAGGGATCCCTTTACAGAGACCCCTCCTACAAGGGGAAAAGGAGGAGGGTTAGGATATTCAAGGGAAAATCCCAGAATGGGTGTATTCCCCGTGTCCCCCATTTTTCTGACTGCAGCCTGTCTGCAATTGCTCTCTCAGATTTTTAAGGATGTCCTTCTGCTTTCAGAGCTCTGAAGAAGGAATAAGTGGTTTATTTGTGGGTTTATGCTTAACCAGAGCGGGTTGGAAGTGAAAACAAGCCAATCTCAACTGCTGCTAAGAGCTCTTGGAAAGGGGAATGAGAAGTATTCTTTTGAGTAACCTGGGTAGCAGGTGGAAATGACCCTGTTCACAGTGTCTATAAAACAGCGTGTTGGATAAAATGGTCCCATTACAGGAAGTGCAGAGGGCAAAAAACCTAAGCAGTCTTGACAATCATTTTGGGATTGTTCTGCAAGAAAATCAAAGGCTTGTCAGTTTTTGCTTTTATGCACATAAATCACCTTTGCTCCTCTTGTTTCATAAAATGCACTGGGTCAGGACTTTTCAGTTTGCCTCTACACTGTTGTGAGTATTTACAGTAGAATACACATAGCACACAACGGGAGATTCATATTTCACAGCACTTCCATTTTTCATCAGTATGCCAAGTTAAAGAACCTCCAACTTCCCTTTAAAATAGCATGAAGATTTGCAAGCCAGTTAAAAGGGATGAGAATACATTCTGATATTCTTCTTTTATAACCACAGATTGATGTATTCAACAGCCAACTCCTTTGATTCTTCCAACATTTAAACATGAGTGACTTAGTGAAAAAAAAAAAAACAAAAAACCAACAAATCCCACTCTATGAATATTTACTCTGTTTTAATGTAGCAGAGCCCTGCTGAAGTCAAAGCAAGTGCAGCTGATTTCCTCAAGCTGAAGATCTGGCCCAACAAAGGACTTTCCTAATTGGCAGGAGGCTGATTTGGTGCCCATTCCTTGCAGGGCATTATTTTAGAAGAAAAAAAAGAAAAGAAAAGAAAAAAAATCTTGCTAACATCAGAGGGATTTCTCATTTGTAAAGTTAAATGCTCCTCAGTGAGAGGTGAGGGGATTACTCCAGCTCAGAGAGTGTTTTCCCTGACTAATATATCCAAAATGTATGTTGGGATTGCCCAGCACTGATAATTCACACACCTCTGGAGTGGAATACAGCAGCCATTCCGGGCTGGAAACATTATGCAGGAGGGGTTTAGGGAAGAGAAATGAAGAAAAACTAATCCAATTGAAACTGCAAGGGGAATTTAGGAAGCAGAATGCAATTATCCAAGTTGGATATTGGCCAGGACATGTTAGTTAACATTTCTGCTCTTGCGGGGATTTTCATGTGATCTTTAATGACGATGAATGGTCAGGGCTCTATTTTACATCTCATTTGAAAGCCTGAGCTTTCACTTCTTCATGAGGATGAAGTGAATGCTTTGCCTTCCTTCAAGATGAGTTGCTTTAGGTAATCTGCTCTGCTCCCACAGGGTCAGGGCTCTCTGGGCACACCTGCCTGGCAATTCCTCACTGGCCACGGGTTTTCTTCACCCTGAGCTGCTAAGTCAGAAGGAAATCCCCACACTCAGCATTGCACATCAAAGCCCAATTCCAATTTGAAAGGTCTCCATGTGGAGAAGATTCCCTACAGTTCAACTGGCCATGGCATAGAATCACAGAATGGTTTGGGTTGGGTGGGACGTTAAAGATGAACTCATTCCAACCCCCTGCCATGCCATATTTCCCTCCTTCCCTAAGCACCAGGCTGCTGGGTTCCTTCTGTTTTTGGAGGACTAATCATCTGTCAACAGTAAATGTGATAAATCTTACTGAAACTGGCGTTCCAGGAGAAAGGAGTTGATGCATAAAATATTTTCTTCTCTGTAATCACGATTTTCCGTTTAGCTATCTGAATCCCTTGAATCCCTTCCGAAACAAACAAGCAAACAGGCACTTCTGCTCTGTAAAAAAATCAGTGTCTAGTTACAAATGTGGTTTTATAGTAGCTCTTTTTGGTATTCAGGCAAGGAAAACAGTAGGATGGCAGTTTGCTTCTTGGGCAGGGAGAAAGGGCTTCCTCTTCTTTTGGAGGTTCAGGGATGGTGTGTTCAGTGTGATTCAGTCAAATATTGTTCTGGGAACTCAGGGATTGCCCTGGATCCACTAAATTACCTTTTAATCTGTTTATCAACATGCTTGCAGACTATCTTAGAGGTCGTGAAGCAGTGGCAGATGCTGGGAGATAAAATTAGATATGCATCCAGATTTTGCTGTGTAATTTTGTTAACAAAAAGAGCAATGTAGTAGTAGATACTTTTTTTCCCTTTCTTTTTCTACTGTCCTGAGATTTTGTTTTCCTGCAAGATCCAATATAGGTAGGCTGTGCTTCTTACCCCCACATGCCGCTGATACTCATGTGCAACACAAATAATTAAAAGATAACAGGGTTATCTCCTTGTAGCAAAGATTTTTGCTGTTTATACAGGAACTTCCCCCAAAACTCTCATGGTAACATCAATGTCAATAATCTAAAATGCTGCTTCAAAATTACTCAAAATATCCATAACATATCACATGATAGATTTTGTGTCCAAGGATTTTCTTTCTAAATTTTTGGGTCTTTGTGGACAATTTAGGTTGTTTTGTGGTTATGGAAGGATGGGTGAAGCCAATATCTACATCCACTCCTCCTGAATTTCTGGTTAAGATTAAAGAACGGACCACTCTGACCTGCTGTGATGCATTCCCTACAGAATTTGTGGGGTTTCACGGGCATGAGTGCTGGGGAGAACCTCACCACTCTGTTACTGTCAGGCTTGCTTTAACTTACAGGTGGATCTTAATTATGCTCATCTCCTCTCAGGATGTGTGTCAAAAGCCCAACTCTGAGCTTTTCCAGAATGTTCAGAATATGTTTGATATAATGTTAAGGGTCAAAAAGAATCATGATCGTTGTCCAAAAGCCTCAGAGGAAACCACTTTTTCTCATCTTTTAAAATAATGATCCTTGGTCCGAGGCTTCTTGGATAGGTGTGTAAGGCTGGGTTTTGTCCCTCATAAATGAAGTGAACGTGCTTGTAAATAAAAATGTAAATGTAAATAAAAAGTGCCCATTCCATCTGCCTCTTGTAGTTTGACCCACAAAATCACAGCAAACGTTTCCACTGCATGAAAGAATTTGATGAATATATTATGTTGTCCAGGTGTAAAGCTGTGATCTGTGACATTTCATGCCTCATGTGGGCATTGTGCTGTCATGTGGCACAGCGGGCTGCATTAAAAGAGTCTTTGGGGATAAAGAGAGACAATATGGACAGAAGCTGTTGTTAGGCAAAATAAATTATAGAGTAGCTCATCCAGTGTGAGAAGGATTGGGAGTGATGTAGTTTCAAACATTGGGCTTTTTTTTTTTTTTTCAGTAATTGTGCTGTTTGAATTGTGACCTACTTTAATAGCATTCTATAGTTTTTAATATTTCTTTATTCATTACATTTTATACACACTCAGGTGGTTTACTGCAAGCTGTGTGGAAATTGCAATGAAGGTCAAGTGCTTTCTGTGAGGATAACTTATTACTGAAAATATTAACTGCTGTCATTACTGTTTTCCAACATGAAATTTTATTTGTCTGGTGAATGAAGAGATGATGTTGGGCTTGTGTTAAAGTGTGTGATTACTGTCAATAGACCAAAGTCCCTCCAGTCACAGTTTTGAGATGTGCATGATCGTTGGACAAGTCTCTCTTTAAATTGATTTATTTTCCCCTACACTCTTAAGCTGGTACAGGCCCTTATCAGAAACATCTTTGAGATTAGGGCTGGTTTATATAGATTTAACTTTTAAAAGCCTTCAGTAAGCTGAGGCTAAACTGAGATTTGCAACTTTACCATTGAAATAACTATGCCTTCACTTGGCTTTGCAGCCCTTCAAATGAGCTTAAATTCATGCTTCAAATTATATTAGTTCAGTATTTTTCATGTGCAAAAGGCTTTGGCCCACTGGAGGTCTGTGTAGAGTTGGAGTAAAGCCTTAATTAGGTTTGAGAGCAGGTTCTCCATGGCCAGTGCTGGGGTCAGTTGAATCACAGGTGCTCCACAATGGTTTTCCATAAAAAATACCTTCCAACAGTTGCCCTGTGGTTAGTGGATGTGTAATTGTGAATTTTCACTGGGAGTTTGGAAAAATGGCATCGGGGCATCACCTTCTCAAATCATAATCCCACTTTGGTAGAGCAAATATATTACTTTTCTCGGAGCCTTGGAAATCCAGGGGGGAAAAGAGAAGCCTTGCTGTCCTTACTACCATATTTAGTGCATAATTTCTTACACATTATTGAAATAGAATCATTTTGTGTAAAGGTCAGCTGTCCACACCGTCTGAAGTGTTCCAGTTTTTATCATGCAGATTTGAGGTTCCTTTAGGAATCGAGTCTAAAGTGGGCAGAATGAGGACAGAAGAGTTGCAGTGAATATTCACCCTTTTGGCAGTGGCAGCAGATGGGGGATTGAAGCTTTTCCAGCTTTCTCACTGAATTATCAAAATTCTTGCCTGCTGGTTTGATGTGATGGACTTAGAGGTTTCCCTGGTCCAAGGCCAGGGACATCTCAATTTATAAGTCATGTGTATCTAATTTTCCTTCTGAGCTATGTAATTTGAATTTTCTGCAGTTGTGTCTTCCAAGTATAATCTGGAAGAAAAATGGAGAAGGTAGGTAAATGTCCTGCTGTTAAAGTTTCTGGACTGCTGTGCTGGGTTTGGGTTGGACAGGTAAGTGAGGAAGGCTAGAACTGTTTTATAGAAACAAAAATGAGAGGATTTTAGCTGAATGTCTGTTTTCTGGGTGCAGCCGAGCCCAGCGTAAGAGAGGAACAGGGAAAGGTTAGCCCAGGAAAGGAAGGAACTCTGATAAATCTTACTAAACCCCTCAGGAGAACCGAATAAGGAATTGTCTTTTCCATTTAATGAAGTGAACGTGTCGCACAGTGTGAGCAGGCAGCAGACACAAGGAGGACACCTCACACAGGTGATGTTCTGTAGGACAGCTCAGTGCCAAACCTACCACAGAGCAAACAATCTCCTGGAGGAGTTTGTGGTGGAGCTGAGGACCCAGACTGGGGCTGACACTGCTTCTGGCATAGATGTGCCAGGCTCACAAATGCGATTGTCTCAAGATGTGCGTGCTCTTGGTGCCTGCCAGGGAGCCAGGGCTGCTGCACACGGGGCCAGCTGGCCCTCTGCTCCCAGCCAGAAGGGATTTCTTACACTGAGGTGAAGAACTCAGCCAAGAGCCAGTGTGGAGCACTTCATCTCTCCCCTGCTGTCACCCGGGTTTCTCTTGAGTCAAAGATGTTTGAGTGTGGGACACAGCAGAAGTTGCTTCCAAGAGATGGGCAGCAGTGTTGGAGGAGAGGTGTTATCATCTAGCAAGGCACCCAGTGTTGCAAAGGCGTGGAAAACTGAAGGGATTGGTTGCGCAGGTGATTTATTTTGCTGTAGTTTTAAGCAGTGACTTGGGTTTAAGGCCTGTTATTTCCCTTACTCGGTGATAGGTGCTCTACCCTTGGTGTTTGACAGGGTAATGATCTTTCTGCTGGAGCTGCCTGTTCTTATCCAATACTTGTGTTGGATATGCCTGTATCCATCTGTACCTGGCTCTAAAGGGACCCAGCAGAATTTTAAATGTACATATTTAAAAAAAAAAATAGTTTAGAAAGCATCAGATTCCATTTAGGTCACATTTGAAGCCACGTTCCAAGCTCACGGCGTGGAAACTCCATTTTTATTGGGAGGGGAAAACCTTGGATAATTGCTTGACATGAGGAATTAGGGCTTTAGGAGAACACTAAATATCATGAGACCTGTGATAAAATCTTAAGCACTGTATAAGCCACTGAGGTCTGTCAGATTGTAATTAGGTTTGATTATTATCAGCTTGAGCCAGATTTGCACAGGTTACTGAGACCACGTGCCCCATTGCCAATTCCACGAGCAACTCAGAACCCTTCCTTGATGAAGCTGAGATGGGCTGGTTGCACATTTTCTTCACTTCCATTGCATTTTTGTCTCTTTCCTTCACAGGTTTCTTTGCACAAGCTCAGGTTATCTCATGCCCAACTGCAGGCCACCAGGAATTCCTCCCCTGTGGAGAAGTGTTCTGGGCTGTACATCACTTGTTCCTGTAGGTTATGGTTTGCCCAATTCTTTCCAGTTCTGGAGACTGAGGAAGTAGTTTGAATTCTAAATGGTTGTCTTTGAAACAGGTTGTTTTTCTGTGGAAATGCTTGTCTGTTTTGGTAACTTTTTGTAACCAAGTCTTGAAAAAATATATTAATCTTAATATTAAAGCAAGAATGTCACCTTATGCAGGGCCCTAGGGTACATTTCTAAGTGGTTGGACCTGGAATAGAGTTTATTAATAATTCCACTTATTACAGACTCTGTTGCCTTCAGATTACCATTTGAAGTGCAAGTACACAGTGGAGATTGCACATGGCAACGTTTAAAAAGCAAAGTTCAGATGCTGTAATTGAGCAACGGAGTCGCTTGGAATTATTTAATAAAAGAGGCATACAAAAAGGTTCCTCGCTCTAATTTCATTAATAATGTATTTTGCATTTGGCTTGGGGACATTTGGCTGGCAGCTTTTCTTTCAGGGTGCTGTGGAACAAAGCAATAACCCACTCAGATTTCCTCACTGGGGTCAGGCTGTACCTCGTGGCTGCTAAGAGTGGCAAGGAGATCACAGAGCCCAGATTTCAAAAATACAAGCTATGGAGTGGAATAGTGTTTTTCAGCTGTCAGCAAATAGCAGCAGAGATGGGAGAAATCATGATTTAGGAAGGAAAATGGCACGTCCATTGAAACTGGTTAATTTGATGTGTATCCTGATTTATTCTCCCTGCTTACTGAAGAAGCAGTTTGGACACACACACTCACCGCTGTGCCAAAGACCTTCACAGGAGCAGTTGATGCCACAGCAGCCTCTTGTGCCAGGGAGATTTCTCTCCTAGTTGCAAACATAATATTTTACCTTGCAGATGTCGATGCTGGCTCACTGGTTCTGCTCACCTTTGCTTCCCCTGCAGCTCCCACACCTGATGGTGCTCTCAGCCCTGCACTTGCCTGGCTAACTCACTTTCTGCCTCATTGACTTCCCAATGTCTGCTGAACACCGTTCCCAAATTCAGAACCAGCCCACCTTTGTGACTGGCTGCTCGGTTTGCTGCAGTACTGGCGTGTTTAGTGACTTCTACAGCCACACATCTCTGGAATTGTGTTTAGTGACTTCTCTTTCAAGAGGCTACAGCCACACATCTCTGGAATTGTGTTTAGTGACTTCTCTTTCAAGAGGCTACAGCCACACAATCTCTGGAATTGTGGAGCTGGGTTTCGTTACCTTCACCAAAAGGAGGGAATGAACGCTGGGAAAAAAATATCCCACTGAGGGTACTGTGAGGAATTGCAGCTAAGGGATTCAGCAGGGTGGAGCTGGTGCCAGGGGTTGTGTGTTTTGGCACGTCACGGTGTGCTTTCCTAAGAAAAGCAGGAATTCCTGGTTACCTGATCCATCCTGAACACCTCTAACAAACAACAGCCCAAGCTGCTTGTGCTGTTGGTACTTTGCACTTGAAGAAGAGGATGCCAAGCTTTTGGAGAGGTTTAAATATTTTTTTCCCATGAGAAGAGACCTTCTTTTGAGTAAACCTAAGGCAACTTGAGATCACTGTCTTGGAGTTCTGAGCTCGTGTCAGCTTGGTGTTGATAGTGACAGAAACACACATCAGGGTGTGAGCTGTGAGTGCTGTTCCCCATCAGTGGTTTTTCTCTGTACAAAATGATGTATTCAGTCCTTGGTGGCTCCCAAGGGAGAGTTTTGGACTGATTCCCTTCTCACAGCTACATCTGCATCTTTGTGGGCCCTCACTGGTCTGGTTGCTGAGTTTTCTGTGGGAAGATAAGTGTGAATCTGTGTTTTTTTTATATTTCTTTTGTTAAGATTCTGCTCAGTCTGAGTTAAGTCTTTTTTAACGGACACTTGTGTGGACTGATGGTGGCTTTTTTGCCCATGTGGTTGTTTCTAAGATCTTTCTTTCATCGTATTTAAGACTTTTTTTAAATCCTTGGGTGTGTGTATCCAGATTCCGTTGCAGTTCAGGGGCAGCGCTGTAATTGCCTACCTTGTGCACTGTCTTAACCAAAAGCCCCCTTTCATGTTGTATATCTCCTATTGTTTTTATTTCCCCACATATTAAAAAGTTCTACGTCTGATTTCAGAATCCCAGTTTCTCAAATGCTGGGAAGCAGGTGGTTTTTTTGCTTTGAAGGTCTCTAAGTATTAGAGCATACTAACATATACTAACAGCACAGAAACAAATTCCTACATAAACTCAAGTAGCTTTTCCTTAATTCCTTAGCTAATTGGGACAACTAATAAAGTAAAATTGGGGCTGAGACGTGTCATTCGCGTGCTTTGCTGTATTCTGTGGACATCTGATTTGTAATTGTAATGTTGGTTGTTTTGTAGGTGGGATGTTATTTCAGAGCTCAGCATTGGAGCAGGAGACCTGCTTGTGATTCTGTGGGAGGATGGGTGAGACAACAGAACGAGGCAGAAATCTTATTTTTTTTTTGGTATTTTTCTCTTGGAGGAGGCTGAATCTGAGAGCCTTGGCACCATTCCATAGCAGAGGAGCTTGCAGTGATGCTGCAGTTTTGTTGGTGCCACTGCAGACACAAAGGCTAAAACAAATCAAACCGAGCTGAGAGGAGCAGATGGGGCAAGTGAGAAGTTGGGAAATCATTCAAAGTGTTAGACACCGAGTGATTTCAATTTTCCCGAGACAAGTGGGTGCTGTGGCACAACACGGCTCCTTCTGACACTCAACACACGTGGGACAATTTTTGGAATAAAAGCTGCATCAGGTGTTCTGTTTCCAAATTTCCCTGCCTGAGGGGGAGAGTTTGCATTTGGCAAGGATCGCTGTAAGGGGGGCTGGGGTGGTGAAAACGAGCTTATCATGGATCCTTTCAGGTGTTTTGTTGACTACTCTGAGCAGAGCGTGTATAACAAATGAGCAAAGTTCCTCCATTGGAGGCAAAAATGGAATTTAGAGGGGTATCACAAGGCAGTGTGGGTCAGAGAAATTGGGCAGATACCTCCTTTCTTCTAGAAATGTTGTCTTGATTTTCATGTTCTCCTTAAAGAATACAATTTCCCCCCATATAACTGGGAATAAGCAAAAGAATAAACCCCTCACTTTGATAAATATGAATGTTGAAAAATTTGGCATCATCAGTAATGAATCCACAGAAATTCCTTGGAATGTGTGAGCTGTATCCCTCTGTAACACTCTTCTTATGTTAAGATCCCCCTTTGAGGGGTTTGGTTTCTTTTAAAAGTGTGGAAATGAGATACAAAGTTCTGGTCTCACCTGATAATTGTGTCCTAACCATGATTTTGCGGAATTTATTGTTTATAATAAATAACCAGACTTCAGATAATTCCTGCTTTAAAAGCTGTAGGGCACGGAAAAGTTGGGTGTAGCAAAAAAACCCCAAACAAAACGTGTATGACAAGGCACAGTTCCAGCAGAAAGAAAAGGAACTTAAATAGCACTTGGATTCTTTCCATCCACCCTACAAAGAAGAAAATTGGTTTGCAGGAAATATAGGTCATGGCAGTGTTCTGGCATCTTGATGTTGCTGTTTTGTAAATACAGTGGATAGCTGGCAGCGCAATTTGGGACTCCCATTAGAGCTGCTCTTTGCTGTCAGGCTTAAAGGCCATTTAATATCCCTTATCTGATCTAATGCACTCCTCACACAGACAAAGAAAATTTAAAAGATGCTGTGAGTTTGGGGGATTTCTGTTTGTGTCTTTCTTTCTTTCTTTCTTTCTTTCTCTTTCTTTCTTTCTTTCTTTCTTTCTTTCTTTCTTTCTTTCTTTCTTTCTTTCTTTCTTTCTTTCTTTCTTTCTTTCTTTCTTTCTTTCTTTCTTTCTTTCTTTCTTTCTTTCTTTCTTTCTTTCT